>JAFBJS010000951.1:265659-374188 GCA_016785265.1 Paraplagusia blochii
TAATCACCTCATTCCTGATCCTGTCCATCCTTGTCTCTCCTAAAGAGAATCTCAGCAGCATCTTTAACTCCTCCACCTCTGTCTCCTGTCTTCTGTCTATTCCTAGTCTCTCTAATCCATCCATCATGGCTGGTCTCTCCACCGTCCTCATTGAAAAAAAAAAACCTATATATAGTTATATGTAGAGCCTTTGAGGTGGAAGGTTGACGTTCAGTCAGATGAAGTGAAGCTCAGAGCAGCTGATGCACCATCTGTGTGTTTGGTTTCTGCTCTGTTTCATTCAGTTTAATCACAGCTTTAAATAGAAACATGAAAGCTTTATTTCTGTGTGTGTGTGTGTGTGTGTGTGTGTGTGTGTGTGTGCGGTTACTGCTGACCTGATAATAGGTTTCCTCCAGAGTGCATCTGCCTCAGGCTGTGTGTGTGTGAACAAACATCACTGTTTAGACCACGTGTCACTGCTATTTCAGTCAGAATACAACAGTCATCCTCACAACTTCATTACATCACTGACATGATCCCACACTCAGCTGGCCCCCTGCTGGCCACCGTCAGACACTACATTTGTCGCTCCAAAATCCCTGTCCCGGTTCTCACCAGGCCTCCACAGACTCACTGTGGAACACATGTTCCAACATAAATAATAACAGGGATGGAACAGAACCAGGAAGTCATCAATCATCTCTCAGTCCTTATAGAAAATCAATAAATAACTTTAGGTCATAAAACACAGACGCCATATTTGTCTGGCAGCAGAAACAGACGGTCTTCTGCCGCAGGAGCAGTGGGAGGAAGGATGGGAGGAGAGGGGAGAAAGACAGTTCCGTCAGCAGAGGAAGAGGAGAGAGTGACTGGACCTCTGTGGTAGGAAGAGGTTGGTGGGAGACGACAGGGACAGAAGGGGATGGGGGACGGGGGAGGCTGTCTGAGCCTCCCCTCTCTGCCCCTCCAGTGGGGGAGGAGGTGAAACGCTATTGAGAATAATCCAGATTAGACCCCGAACCAGCATGTTCTCACACAAAATCTGGATTAAATCCTTCTGAGGAATTAGATGATTTTAACTTGGACCAAAGTCCAGAGAGAAAATCTGTGATTTTAGCTCAGACAAAAGTCCACAGAGGACATTGTCTTCACACTGTAGGTCAGGAGTGAGAAATAGACATTCACAAAATTCCATACTTTTATTCTGAAATCGACTCGGCCTCATTTCCTGCAGTGTCTTTGTGTAATTATGGGATGCAGCAGCAGCAGCAGCAGCAGCAGCAGCAGCAGCAGCTTGTAGTGGGACGGGTTTACGTCATACACACACACACACACACACACGGAGGGAGGGAATGGCAGGACGAGAACGGGACGGTCCTCTCTCTGGTCTCACTCTGGAGCAGTTTTTGGACAGAAGTGGAGAAGGAGACACATGAGTGTGTGTGCATGTGGTTGTGTGCTTGTCTTCATGTGTGTGTTTTAGTGTGTGTATGTGTGTATTTGCAGACACACACATACACACACACTTTCCCTCAACGCCAATGAATGGAGTTACTTTCTGCCTGGTTGGGATCCCACCTCAAACAGACACTGAAGTAAGTCATATGTCCTCATGTCTCTCTCTGTCCTCTTGTCTCTCTCTATCCATCATGTTATGCGTGTCTCTTTGCTGCCTCTTGTGGTTATTCGAGGTCATTTCAACAGAAGTCAACAAACACAAACATCACAAAGTATTATTTTTATAGGTGGTGAAATCAGAGCGGACAGGAAGTGGTTTAAAAACTCTGATCGTAGGTTTCTGGTACTTCCTGTGGTGCAGCGGTGTAAAGACCGGCAGGCTGTGGTCTGTTGACTACTTGATTGTTTGGCTAACGTGGACTAGACTCACCTGTCTGTGGTACTTCCTGCTGGAGAGGACGACTCTGTGTGGACACTTCTTCACATGAACTTCAGTTCATAATAAAACTTGAACTGTTCCTTTAGAGGCGACAGTGTTGATTTTCACTGTTGGTTTATATCACATGACACCGTGAGACACAGACACTGGATCGTCCTGTATTTCCTGTCAAAGTCTCCACATCAGGCGCACTGCAGAAGGACAATCGATGATTCTGTGATCGACGTGTCAGGCATAACCAGCATCACAACAAACATGAAGGTTGGGGACCCAGAGCTGCCCACCATGTCACACTTAGTAGAAGCAGCAGAGAGGAGCAGGGAGGAGCAGGGAGGAGCAGAGAGGAGTGAGGCTGGAATGCTTGGATTTCCATACAACGTCCCACGTCCCCCTCAGCAGGACAAAGACAGAACATTGTAGCTGAAACTTTCAAAAAATGCCAGTTTCACACATAGAAACTGTTTCACAAACATGTTGAGTCAATGGAGAAAAATGAGTCAAAACCCAAACTAACCAAAGGTTGTCAACCTGTTAGAAGCAAAAGTAAAAAAAAACTTTGACTTTTAGAGCTGAACCAACCTCAACATTTAATACCAGCTGAGAAGAAACAGAACCTGCAACGGCTGTGATCAGAGTCAGCTCTGCTGCCTGGTCAGCACGGCCACCGCAGTCATGTGATCATAATCCAGAGAGAAACCTGAGGCCAATGTTATGAACATCACAATCCATACAGTAACCTGAGTTTAACGTCAATAGTCATCAGTCTGAGTGCTCTAATGTCATCATTAAAGACAATCATCTCAGAACATCTCATCTCCAATGTTCCATCAGAACCACAATCAATTATGGGATAAAGAGGAGGAGTTGTTTGATTGGTTGGTCAGGTTCTTATTGTAAATGTACAACGGAGCTGACTCTGGGTCAGACTCTGGGTTGTATTCTAGGTCGGAGTCTGGGTCGGTGTAATAGTTATAATAATAATAATAACTACAACAGATCAACAATAATGGAGGTGGTGATTCGCTCCTGAGATGATTTAAGTTCCACATCTTGACCTGGTGGACCATGGTCTTCAATGGCCCCCAAAGACAGAAATCAAGGGGTGAGAGATGGGGGAGAGACTGGGAGGACACTCCATAGGACCACACCCAAAAAACATAAACTAAACATTTTCCTATGCACGGAAACTTTCTGGTCCACCCTGTATATTATTATTATTATTATTATTATTATTATCGTTGCCAGAGTTTATGTGTAAATGTGAGGTTAATTAAGGATTATCACTAACAATAATAGTTATTGTGTTGGCAGTGGTGGCCTAGTGGTTAAGAAAGCAGACTTGGGTGCTAAGGTTTCAGGTTCGACTCCACCAGCTGCCAAGTTGCCACTGAGCTGCTGTGATTATAGCACTGACCCATATGACTTCCTGTTGACCCACAAGAAGGCTCACAATATGGTGCAATATGATTTGGGTGGAGGCAATGGAGAAACTGTTCCATCTCCATCTTCTCCCTGTCTCTTATACACATCTTTTCGCGTCGCAGTGAATTCCGCATTAAGTGCCAGTGTGAAAACAGTAATAGTCATTGTGATCTGTTCACAAAAGCAGCCCTAGAGAGAAAGCATTCAGGTACAGAAGTTTCTCCTACAGAGTCAAAAATGTTCTTCAAAACGTAACTCACACAGAACCAGGGTCAACTCTCTTCTATCTCAGATCACTCCTGACTCTTTTCTCCAGTTATTCCATCCTGACTCCACTCTCTTCTTCTCCTCAGTCTCCTCCACAGTCTCCACTGCTCTGAACAGTTGATCCTCAGGATCTAAACTCCTTCACCTTCTCCTCCTCTGCTCCTTGTAACCTCCCCATTCCATTGTTCTCCCTTTCATTCACACTCATGGACTCTGTGTGTCCACCACTGACCTCCATTCCTATTCTCTCTAGTCCAAACCTCCACCTCTCCAGGTTCTCTCCCAGCTGCTGCCTCCTCTAACTACAGCTCTCAGCTTCTAATTATGAAACACTTGTGATTATGGTTGGATGTTCTGGGTGTTGGTAAATGGATGTGAGTGGATGAACTACAACCATGATGTTTCCCAGCATTCATCAAAACAACACTGTGAAACAGGGGGAGGAGCCACAGTCAGTGACAGGGATCTAACAGTGCAGACGGAGAACGCTCATTGTTTTTGGACTTGGGAACGAATGGCTCTGTAATGTTGTATGACAGTAGTGTGTGTGTGTGTGTGTGTGTGTGTGTGTGTGTGTGTGTGTGTGTGTGTGTGTGTGTGTGTGTGTGTGTGTGTGTGTGTGTGTGTGTGTGTGTGTGGGGGGGTGTGTGTGTGTGTGTGTGTGTGTGCAGGGGCGGAAAAGCTGGGACTTTCTGTGAAATTTGTGACAATGGGGCTCTGTTGAAGCTATGTTTGTGTGTGTGTGTGTGTGTGCGTGTGTGTGTGTGTGTGTGTGTGTGTGAAGAGAGGAATGAAGTGGGTAGACTCAGCGGGTCATGTTGAAGGCTGGTACATAAACCAGGTGGGGTGGGCGTCCACTGAACCTGGTTCCAATAGAACAAGTGTGAACTCTCCCAAGTTTCCATGAAGATCTGAAGAGTCTATCAAAGACGAGAACATCACAGGAACATCACAGGACCAGTGGTCCATGATCCTTAAACAGAACCCTTGTTCTTCACAGTCACCAGGTCAACAAACGTCAAACCAGCAGATGGTTTGAACCACATTCTTCAGCTGGGTGGTGAAGTGAGAAGGTCACTGTGGTCTGACTTTGAATTAATGTTGGCAGCTAGACTCCTGGTACGGACACCACTGGTTCATCCTCTGGTCCTGGACTCAGTGGACAAGACAAAGGCTGGGACACCAGTGGTTCTGACCGTTTGTTCAGAATGGAACTTGTAGTAAATATTCTTTATCCTTTAAAAGGGAAGATTTTGTTCTTGATCCTTGTTCTGTTCCTCAACTTGTTTACTGGTCACCTTAGAACCAGGTCTAAGGACCAGAACCAGGTGAAGCAGGTCAGCGGTGCAGAACCTGGACCAGAACCTAGACCTGTCATCCTTGTAGACCAGAACCGTGTCTATGGTTTGTCAGCTGCCTGGAGCTTCCTTCCTCAGTCCAACACAAACTTGTTTTTGTGTCCTTGGTTCTTTCAGACCCACACAGACATTGTCCATCAAAGAACAATGGTCTCATACATGCAGTCCAGCTGGTCTGGGGTCAGATCTGTCCTCAGTACAAAACCACTGGCCTGGGCCTTTGGTCAATCACTTATTTGTCAGTGACAGTGGGCAGAACAGAACTTCAGGTCCACTGCTGTATATGACGGTGACGTGTAGTTGGTCGTTGGTCAGTGGGCGGGGCCTTTGTCTTCTGTCCATCAGTAACTTGAAGGACAGGTCGGTTTGGATGCATCTGTAAAATGTTGTGCGCCATGAACATAATGAACATTAGAAAAAAAATCTTTAGAGCTCTTTTATTTTGAAACGCCTGCATTTCCTGTCTCTGTCACTACAATCACCAAAATAAAAGCTCTTGAATTTAACTGCATTCATAATGACAGTTTATTGTATTACACTTTAATAAGTGTTTTATATTGTGTATTTTAATTTCATCCTTTAACTGAGCTTCTCCGTGAAGCAGTGCTGCCCCCATGTGGTTTACATCAGAAGTGTTTGACTGAGCTTAGCTCCTCAACTAGCAAGTCTCATCATCAGAACAGGAAAGGTTTGTGTTTATCTCCTTATCTCTACCTTTCCCTAGTGGCTGTTTGGGGAAGTGCTGTTCCAGTCCTCCAGTAAATTGTCTGCTCTGATGATCAGTCACATTCCGACCATACATGGTGATGTGTCCATATGGTTCATGTCACATGACTCACTCCTCCTCCGAGGCCTGATCACGTGGTCAGCTGACTGTTTGGTCGTCCTGGCGTCGGCAGTGAATAATCAGAGCGGAACAGATCTGAGTGAGTTCTGCTCTTGATGGAACATCACACTGAGGTTCCTCTGTTCAGCCTGGAGTCAAATAACTCCGTGGTTGAAGCCTACGAGGTCTAGAAGTTTTCACCACATCATCTGTGGTGATGGAGAAAGAAGGTGACAAGGAGTCAGGAGAGATTAGAGGAGACTTCATCTGAACATCTCTGAAAATCTATAATCTGCTAAAACAGCTAGGTTGCACCAAACACCTCCAGCCGTCGATCATCACAGATGTTCTCTCTAGACCCTGGTGCCAGAATCTGACGGGTGAAGGAACCTCAGGGTCTGTTTGATTTGTAAAGACAAGAATTCTGTCTTAATAAAAGTTGACATGTCAACCAGAGAGAGAGAAAGAGGGAGAGCAGTGATGTCAGCAACCAGACCTGAGGGCGGGAGAGACTGAAAATAGAGCTGTGTGGAGGCAGCACAGAAGATACTTCACCACAGCTAGTCCTGAAGATGGACCTGGACACAGTCTGGTCCACCTGACATGGCTAGATGAACCAGGCGCAGGTCCAGTCACTCTGGACCTGAATTTGTTTTCATCAGTAACAACATCTGAGATGAAGCGAGATCTTTATGGACCAATATCATCTGAAGAAACTGACGCTGGAACTGAACATTGAAGAGTTCTGACTCTATTGTCTTCAGTTCATCTACTCAGAAGGACAATAATGGTCCAAGTGCTGGACACTTCTGGGTCAGTCTACCTGAAGGTGTGATGATCTGCACCTTGGCTCCATCAGGACATCGGTGGTGTTTTCACTGTTCAGTTGGAGTGGACTGCAGTGATATAGAACCTCGCTGCATCTGGTTGGCGTCATTAGGAGTCAATTCACCACCACCTTCTCCTCAGCAGACGTCTGGGACATCAGGACCAGAAGACATCCTTCACAGGGTGAGACAGAACCGGGGGAGTGGGTCTGCATCTGGTTCTGCAGAAAACAGGTGTATATCAGGATATCAGGTAGCCACCAGGGGGCATAGTATATGATCAGCTGATCCCTATGTATGAGTGAGGCATCATTACAGTTGGACTGTGATGGAAGGTCAGAGTCTGAGGTCCAACTTTTTTCAAAGACACTGACGTACGTTGAGACACGAGTGTTAGTAAAGTAACAGGACTTGGTGTGTGTGTGTGTTGGTGTGTGTGTGTTATGTAAGCCCTGAACTACTGTCCACTACAGAAGCAGAGTGGAGAGAGGACGGAGACAAACTCTTTATGTAACTTCATCGTATGAGCTTCACTGGTCACTTCTCACAGAGACACACAGAGAAATGTCAACAACATCTTCAGAACATGAAAGTGCCCACAGACCAGGGATTTGGTACCACAGCCGTAGAGCCAGGTGTACACTGTGTGTGGCGTCTATCTGTCCCCCATTCTCTACTAACGAATCTCAGGGGTTGTCAGTTCACGGTTCCACAATGAGCATAATGTTCAGAAAACAAAACCTAAATTCCTTGACACTTTGTGCTGTTCTGTGATCAAACACCAAAAAGAAAAGGTGACCATGTGTATGGACCAGGACATGTCTCGGCAGACGTGATCAGTCTGGTCTCTCAGTTCTACCCTGCTGCCCCCTGTAAGTGACTTGTCTCCCCTTCGTCTCCATGTTGACTCATGTGTTGTGGCAGGTTGAGGTAAAAAAAAAAAAAAATTCAAAAATGTTTGATTTTCTGGGCCACCTTTTTGAACGTCCTCTTATTTCTTTATACACAAACTTTTATCAGGGGAACGTAAAAGACGTGACCCAGATGTGGTGGATAATGTTGGACGGCACTGAGGGTCAGTTCCTTGTTATTGACCGTCAGACAGAAAAACTAATGAATGGAACCTCATTATCCTCCCTGGAAAAGGTGAACCTCTCCTCTCGTCTCCTCTCGTCTCCTCCCTGCTGCTATTCTTAGAGACGAAGGTTTCTCTCCAACTCACCTCCCATGAGCTCCACTACCACTTCCTCTCTCAAGAAACACACTTCCTGTTGTTGTTGGAAATGGAACACGGTGCTTTCTCGGGCCACTGCGGCCATTTTCACTCTGGGATGCTTTCTTTGATCAATGTCCAGCAGTGAGAGGACCCGTCCAGTCCAGTCCAGTCCATGGACACTGTAGAAAGGATAAATGAGACAGAACAACAAACCTCTTATTGATTTCTACGAAAACCCTTTCAAATTATTGGAGCTCATCAACAGCTTCTGATCCATGATATCGTCTCAGACTGAAGTTATGTAAAGACATATCAGGAAACACAAAGACCGGATGAGGACAAACTTACTGTGTTGGGGTCGACATGGCTGACTTGAGTTCACAGAACTCACTAACCTTGTCTGTGATAAGGCGGCGTTATCGAGGTTGAGTGACTGGAACGGTTCCTGCAGACAGAACCCAGAGGATGTTTTTTAATCCCAGCCTCAGTGGACGCAGCGTTCCATTTGTCCATTGTCCCTCTGACTTTCCAGATCACTGTTTATGAGCACTAATAAGTTCCTGTTGTTCCGCGGCTGGTATTTATAGAGGCTTTTTATTATTTTTAACGCCACCATTGTTGAGTGAAGGTAATAAATGTGATGAGGCTGTGATTATGGAACTTCCTTCTTCATACAGAGCAAATTGCCCTGAAATTCCTGTTGCTGCTGGAATTCCGATCTGGCTGTCACAAGTGGGCAGTGCCCACCTACACCCACTTCCATTTGCCTTGAAAGAGTTGGTGGACAGACGTAGGTTAGTCAGACGAAGGTTCACAGTCACAGGGTGAAGCTGGAGGTCTTCTACTTTAGGAAACAAATGGTAAATGTTTGTTATTTCCCACGAAGGGAAACATCTCAACGTTCGACGTTCTGTGACTAAAGGAGGAATTCTCTTTTCTGCCTTTACCCCAGGTGAAAGGGCGAGATGGCATGGTGTCGTCCAATCGTAACAGACGTCGGCCGCTGTCGTCAGGTGAGGTGGAGGGCGTGGCCTGGCAGGGAGCGCGCACGGTTTTCCTTCAGAAGAACCCGCAAGGATTTGGTTTCACTCTGCGACATTTCATCGTGTACCCACCAGAGGCGTCACTACAGGGTTACAAGGTAAGAGAACATGATCTTACATGGGTATTAGTACTTCATTACTACAGTATCAGCTGCTACCATTACATCTACGTCATCACTACTACACTACAGCCTATTCATCAGTGGCTCTCAACTAGTATGGCTTCAGGATCCACCATCACCCCTTAATGACAACTTCCTCTTCTGATCCATTGGTGGGCAACAGTCTCCACGCCTACCACCCAAATCACACTGCTCCATACTTTGGGCCTTCCTGTGGGTGGTGATCCCACTGGCAGTGGGTTCCATGACGGTGCTATGATCAGATCACCTCAGTGGCAACTAGGGAGCTGCTGGATTAGAACCCATGGACTGGTACCGGACCCCAGCCCAGTGGTTGGGGACCACTGGTCTAGTGGTCAAGGAACAGTTATCTGCTACATTTCATCAGTCCTGCTCCAACCTTTAACACTGCCTACGTCTCTTATTAAAGTCTGAGCCCAGAAGCGCCCCCATGTGGTCCATTCAATTAAAACTCTCACTCTTGTTTCACTGACAGGTTGAAGAGAATGGGAACAGTAGTGGAGCAGGTCAGTGTTTTCTTTCTCCCCTGATCTCCCTCTGACTCCACACTGACTCCCTCACCTTATATTCAGTCTGCTGCTCCTCTTCAGTCTCCGCAGGTCACAGTCGAGAAGGTCGGTCTCCTCTGGAGCCAATGGACACCATCTTCGTCAAGAGTGTTAAAGAAAATGGGCCGGCCCACCAAGCCGGGCTGTGTACAGGTAGAAACGGTGTTCACATTACAGACATTACACACAAATTAGCCCTGGTTAAGTACAAAATACCTTTCACTGTTCGAGGTCACTAACATATGATCCAGCAGAGGGCGCTCTAAATTCAACCTGACCTGAAATATCTACTGTTATCATAGTGGCGGAACAGCTAAAAGTTAACTAATCATTTGGTCATTTGTTAGTTGGAAATGTAGCACAGGCAGCTACTAAGCTAAGTTTCACTTATGTACCTTTATTTTTTAGGGGATCGTTTGGTTAGCGTCAACGGGCTGACTGTTCTTGGAAAAACATACTCTCAGGTGATCGCACTGATCCAGAACAGGTGAGACCGTTGGTATTGTACCGCAGTGTTGAGCCATCGTGTTATACTACGATATTGTTGTATCCCAAATTTCAACTCTTGTGTGTTTTCTTTAGTGAAGATGTTCTGGAACTCACAATTATGCCAAAGGATGAAGATGTGTTTCAGTTGGTGAGTGTGAGTACAAACTTTCTATCATTCGTCTATAAACATATATTTCAACCATCTTTTGATCTAATGAATTACAAAGACTAAAATAAAATAAAGAAATACCTGAATGTAATTTCTTCTTTCCAAAAATACCTTGTTTCATCAGGCATACTCCCATGATGCCTACCTTAAAGGTAACGAGCCATATCCAGAGGAGGCCCAGACCCCCCCGCAGCCTCCATCTTTCTTGTCCCCTTTAAATAAACCCGATGTCAGGGCCTGCGAACCCAGCCAGATCCTCCACACACTTCCAGACAACTGGCAGTGTCGACCTCAGAATACCACCTTCCCAGTGGATAACCAGCCCCTCGCTGCTTCTACCCCCAACTCCGGCTGGCTCGGAGGACCTGAAGATCCAAGCAGACACTTTGCCATATCCAGTGGACACCGAGGCGGTTCTGCAACCTTGAGTGCACTGGACTTTCATTTTGCTAACCACAATGCTGCCATTGCTTCTGCAACCCTTCCCCCGCCAAGGAGGAGTAGACTGCCTGTGTCTTCCCGTGCCCACACTGATGCCCTCTGTCACCAGGCTTTATCTGACTGGTACTATAGCCAGACAGAGGCCGCTGAACGAATTTCCCCACGCCATCGCAGTATTTCTCAAGATCGTTTACTGGAGCTTGGGTTGGCTCTTGGCCCTAGCCCCTCGGAACATCGTAGAAGAGAAACTCTGATGCACCACCATCAAGCGGCAGCTGTTTCCCATGATTCCTTATGGCTAAGTGGTTATGGTGGAGTAGCGCAAACAGGAGGCAGGAAGTGCTCTGAAAAACTTCTGGCAGCTTATGCAGAATATGAACATAACTATGAACGTTCTGTAGAAACATTAGCACAAGCATCGGCTTTGGTCCTACCACGTCACAAACAAAAACCACAACAACACAACAACCATTCCACAAAGTTCAATAAAAAACAGGAGGGCTATGAATCCACAGAGGGTCTACAACACCAAACCTCAGTGACTCTCCCAACTACAATCTCTAGTGGTGGGCAATCTACCTTGGCAGACCCCCACACGAGGCAGATACAAGAAGAGGAGCTGGTTGGCTACAGGAGCTACAGTCCGTCTTTCTCTCGTAAGGCTAGCCATCTTCTTAGGCAAGCACACTCCTTTAAGGAACCCAGCTACAGTGGTCCTCATCTGAACTGGAGCCCTGGCAGTAGGAGCACTCCTTCAGATAGTAAGGGTCTGACGGCACCGAGACCCCGGTCCACACCTCCAGTGCCAGCTTCAGAGGAGGAGAAAACACAACTGGGGGAGGATAGAAAAGCTAAGACTCCTGTCACCCATAACCAAGAAGTAGTGCTCAGGAAAAAGTCGCCGAACCAACGACCCTCTGTCAGCGCTCTGAGACAGTCACACTTCTCAACACTTGTAGACTCCCCAGAACCTCCTGGACTGACACCACAGGAAACACCCTGCCCTGTATCTACAGAGTCTAAACGTGGGGCCGGCAGTCGTCTGGCCCAGCACGCAATCGACTCCCTATCTGCCATTCCTTTTATAGGTGAGTGAGGTTTCCTTTCCTGGAGCAGCCTTCCATTAGAGCCTGCCAATCTCTGTTTGCTCCTCTGTCCACTCCTGTTGGTGTGATCTCCTACTGGACCTCCTTCACTTGTTTACTGTCTACTGTCATAAACACCTTTCAAAGAACAGAGCTGCTCTTTACACAGAAAACTTCTCAGACCAAGAGAAGAAAATTGTACAAATAATCACTGGACCAAGTGTGAGGTGACCTCACTCTAATTCCGGAGCAGCTCTGTAGCTTTGATCTTTGTCTTCTCAGTCTTTAACCCTTCCTTTATCACTTCATGATCACACCCTTACAGATGAACCCATCAGTCCTAGTCTGGACCTACAGGCCTGCTACGTACCAGCCTGCTCTGTGGTGTCCAGTTCACAGAATTTCAGAAATGAGGGAAGCCTCATTTCTGCGTCTGTCTCTCCCATCCTGTCCTCCGTCATCTCCTTTGTCCGACTTCAGTGTCAGGACTGCAGTGAGTCTCACTCAGTCTCTCTGTATTTTCAAAGACTTTTTAAAAATCTTACATGTCATTCGCACGTTCCTTCATTTCAACAACCTTTTCTTCTTTAGTCCTACGTTCTACTTTAAACACACCCATCAATCCTCATTCCTATCCTCCATTTTGACTCTTTTCCCGATATTTCAGGAAGCATTAAAAGTCGTCGCTCCTCCTACTTGCTGGCCATCACCACTGAGAGATCAAAGTCCTGTGATGAAGGTCTCAACAACTTCAGGGAGGAGGGACGTGTCCTAACGTGAGTTCAAAAGACATTCACTCTGATACAGCCTTCACTTGCTACGAGATTTCTTTATTTAGGAGTTCGTATTTTCGTCTCCACAGCAAATTACCAAAACGGGTCAAGAGCTTTTTCACTGATGGCGTGAGTTTCTCAAGCATTTTCACTACATCACACAGTAGTAAAGCGAGCAATTTTAGTGGATTTTTATAAACGTCGTTGACCACTCATCCTCTGTTTCAGTCCCTGGAGACCCTGCGAGCTCAGGAGGAGGCCCGGGTGAAGCGCCACTCCACCTCTGAACTTGGAACCATCACCTTCAGTGATGTTCGCAAGGAGGGCTGGTTACACTACAAACAGATCCTCACAGAGAAGGGCAAGGTAAGACCCTTATTTTTGGATCACTGACCCACAGACAACCCATCCTGTCAATCACAATAACTACTTTGTACATTTCTTTTAATGCCATGGTAGAAAGTTGGGGGCGGCATTCGACCGTGGAAGCGCGTCTTCTCCGTCCTCCGGTCCAGTTTGCTCTTTCTATACAAGGACAAAAGAGAGGCTGTGCTTCACGGAGCAGGGGCGGGGCCTAGCCAGGATGAGAACCCCCCAGTCAGTATTCGTGGCTGCTTAATCGACATCGCCTACAGTGAAACAAAACGCAAGCACACCCTGAGACTAACCACCCAGGACTTCTGCGAGTACCTCCTCCAAGCTGAGGACAGGGACGACATGCTGTCCTGGATCAGGACCATCAGGGAGAACAGCAAGACAGATAATGAGGTACAGTTTAAGACCAACTTAGATACGTATACAAATTAAATGAACATCAACCAACCTTAGAGTATTCCTGTTGTAGGAGATCGGTTCCTCTAGAAAAGCATTGATCAACAAGAAGCTGAACGATTACAGAAAACAAAGGTGAGAACCTCTGGTATTCATCTTCCGTTTCTCTCATACATCCACGGTACAATCTCATGAAAACCTGAAACCTCTCTCCCTGTAGTCTGACAGGTAACAAGCCAGACACCTCTCCCAAACTCCACAGGATGGTGTCTCCTTTCCTTCTGGCCAAAACTGACAACACCTCAGCCAACAGATCGACCAGGGCAGGTAGTTTGAAGAACTATCATCCAACGCAGTGACGTTGGTTAGATGATGATGAAGAGGCTGGACCTTTACATTCAGGTCACCCTTATGTTTGATCATGCTATTCCTTCTTTATTCCTGTTTTACTTTGACCGCAGATGACATCAAAGCACTTTGGGGCATAAACCTCATGAAGAAAGCCAAGAAGATGAGCAGTCCCAAGGCCTTTGGTATCCGACTGGAGGACTGCCAACCTGCTCTAAACCATAAGGTAAACATCAACTACAATACTACTACCAACTAGTACTTGTCTTGTAGTATAGCTTTCAATTACAAGACACTTGGGAGGGTTAGTTGCTGTTCAGATATGTTCAGGTCTTAAGGTAAAAAGGTCTCATGTTGGGAGTGGGGTGGTCCTAGTCAGGAGAACCGATAAGATTAGCTTCTAATAAACTTCTGGGGCCTTGAAAATAGCCTGTTAAGGGCAGTGCAGGTTAAGAACAGTGTGATGTAGAAGGTCAGAGTGAGGGGGAGAAGGAATGATGAGAGGATCGAAGATGGTCTCGGACTTTTCACCGAAAATCTAAATTCTGGATACATTCCTCTGCAGTTTGTGCCAATGATAGTGGAGTTGTGTTGTGGCATGGTGGAAGATACAGGCTTGGAATACACCGGCATCTACAGGGTTCCTGGGAACAACGCCATGGTCTCCAACCTTCAGGAACATCTGAACAAAGGCCTGGACTTTAGCACTGCTGAGGAGGTGGGACAGTGCTGCAAAGCTTTTAAGGAGTCACCAAGCCACCAGTAAAGGTTCTGAACCACTATTGTATTTGTCTTCTCAGAGGTGGCAGGACCTGAACGTAATCAGCAGTCTGCTCAAGTCCTTCTTCAGAAAACTGCCTGAGCCTCTGTTTACAGACGGTCAGTTTTTCGTTTCTGCAAAAAGTCCATTCGAGTCAAAGCACAACGACTTGTCTTGACTATTTGATGGAGACTTCAACACTTGGAAATTTAGTAATATGTCCTACGTGTCTCCTTACAGATAAATACAATGACTTCATCGATGCCAACAGAATAGAAGATGGCGAGGACAGACTGAAGACCATGAAGAAACTGGTACTTTTGATGTGTTTCTTTTTAAAAGAGTCATCTTTATTTCCTTTTTCTTAAAACCTAGAACTCTCTCTCTCTCTTGTCTCAGATCCAGGACCTTCCTGATCATTACTACCACACCCTCAAGTTCCTGGTGGGGCACCTGAAGAAGGTGGCAGATCATGCTGAGAAGAACAAGGTGAACTCCAGTCCTGCCTAAAGCCTTTACCTCCAGTGCACTACAGTCACTCAACATACTACTGTACTTTGGTTTTATTCTCAGATGGAGGCCAGAAACTTGGCCCTGGTGTTTGGGCCGACTCTGGTGAGGACGTCGGAGGACAACATGACGGACATGGTCACTCACATGCCTGACAGATACAAAATAGTGGAAACGTTGATTCAGCACGTAAGACATTACAGGCACTTATTGCAGGTCTTTAAGGATGAACTATGTCTTTATTAGCATTTTTTCATCCACAGTATGACTGGTTCTTCAGTGACGGAGCTCTCCATAAGGAACCTAAGGTATGTTAGTTGTTTGGATTTTCTATTTCGTACGCTCTAGTTAGATGTTCATTAATTCCATGGCTAACATCTGTCTGAAGGCCCCTGAAGACAAACAGGACATACAGCCCGCACCCAACATCGACCATCTGCTGTCCAACATTGGCAGGCCAGGGATGCCAGGAGAAACATGTGGTGAGGAATGGGTCACAGCCCAATGTTCATGGCTGAATGATCTGTAGATTTGGGATGTTCTGGCTGTAGACGTTATCAACGAGTGTATTAGCCGTATAGCGAAGCTGTAGATTCTATAAACCTTTTTATTCTTGGAGGTTCTTCAAGAAAGATACCAAAGTAGGGGGTGTGGGCTATTCCACAGAAGAGAAAGCAAATGAACACTAGTTCTGAAGGAATAAGAGAGCACAGTTGTGGATGGTTGGAGGTGGAGTTCTTGGGAGAAGTTCTATCTACAGTGGGGGACGTTGCACAACAATATTCGGAACTTGTGCGTTAGTTCCAGGATAATTGCTGGTCCTTAAAGCAAATGCAAAAGTCAACACAGTCATAGAGTTGACTGTTTGGCCAGTAGCAGCAGTAGTAGTAGTACAGTAGTAGCAGTAGTAGTAGCAGTAGTAGTATCAGTAGTAGTAGCAGTAGTCGTAGTCGACTTGAACACTGTTATCTCACTCACTTTCTCCCTCTGTTGATCTGTTAAAACTCACATTTCCTACTTTTTCTTCTGCTTCTCCTTTGACTCCTCTGCACTCGATTCCTCTAGTTAAGAAAGTGGACCAGCTTCTTCGGTAGGAACAGGTCTTTTTCTTGTGTTTCCAACTTTTCCATCATAACCCTCTCTTCTTGTCAAACTCGCTTTGCACCTGCCCAACATCAGCTGCTTTAACCACGGCCTTTTACCATGATGGTTTCTAACTTGTCTTTTCTTTGTTAGATTCCACCACCAGCGATTCACTTAAGTCAAAGGTAAGAACAACCAAACCAAATACTAAAATCAATTCTCTGGAGCCATTATCTCTAACTGAGCTGTCTCAACCTTCAGCTGTCTTCAAGTTCCAAGAAAGACCTGATCACCAAGGACTTAACTCCCAAGTCCATCATTAACGCGGTGACAAGGAAACGTAAAAAATGCCTCAGTGCTTACCTACCAGGCAGCAGTGATGATGAAGACTCTGAGCATGAACCTGTCAAAGCAAGTACCTGCAGGGCAGGTGGAGGTAGTGGGGAGGGAAGTGTGGTGAAGGAGGTGCCAAAACGAGAAGATGTTTCTCAAGAGGAAACATGGATGAAAAAAGAAAATGGAGTAGAAGATGATCGAAACCATCAGGAGCAAGAAAAGGTTATGGCTCGGGTGGAAAGGGAGAAAGAGAAGGAAACGAAAAGTTCTGAGCGTGAGACCCGACAGAGAACGACTGTGCCCAAAACTAGGGTGCTGCAGCGACCCCACAGTTTCATCTACCCACACCAACAAGTCCAACCCACATACCAAAGACACTTACCAGAGTTCAAACCAGCTTCACATTCAAGACCTGACAATCTAGCTACAGGACGACCCATGGTTCCTTTCTGGATCTCCCCCACCAGGGCCCCTCACCTCTACCACACATCAGGCTTTCAGGAGAACCAACAGCCAGACTGGAATCAGCAAGTGCCGGTCCGCTACAGGAGGACCAGAGGAGGCAGGACCAGGGCTGTGTCCATGAATGTGGACCTTGAGTTGTGGAGAAAAGATGACAAAGATCGAGGGTGGGAGGCAGAGAAGGTGGAGGTGATCAGAGTCATCGAAGGAGGACCAGGTCAACAAAGACGAGTTGGGGTTCCACAGGGATCCATCGTAGTTCCTGTGTCATGCCATCAAACACCTCCACCTTCACACCCTGTCCACAGGACTCCACCCTCGGGTTGGGCAGACCAGGGTTCTCCAGGATCTTCTGGAGTAGTCATGAGAAGATCAGGCCACGAATCACGAGATAAAACAAGAGCACGTCGTCGTCATACGGTGGTGATTTGACCAAACCTTGGCGTATGCTAATGTTTTACTACTAAGTTAATGTCGCCAAAGACAACAACCAAGTCAGTCATCAGTTTTAGGGAATATTTGTGAAGATCAAGTTTCATTTCTAACGAGTTTAACAACATTAACCATTAACCATCTCCTTACCTACCACCCAGATTAAGTTTCCTTTTACAACAGAAAAGTTTTGATATTGTCCAAGTGCTGCAGCTCCAGGTTTTTAGGGATTTAACTAAACTGTAAAAATGTCCCACAGAACCTGGAGTCGGGTTTTACCAGAGTCCAACATCTTCAGTATTTTAGTCCAGTAGGTTTTGCAGACAAACAAACAAAAGGGAAAAACAAACAGGAAATGTCAACAGAGATGGGGACAGTTCAAAGTCCCCCATTGGTCAGCAGTATTTTCTTTACCTCGGTCCATTGACGGACTCTGGACACACACACTCAAACTGGGGCCCGGGAGGGCGGCCAGCAGGAGCAGAGAACCCATGTGACTCAGTACTATGTCCACGCCAACGTCTGTGGTTGTTCCCTGTGAGTGTCTGATCCTGAGGCAGCTACCTGACCTGAAGCTCCCCAGAACCTTCAGTGTCCCTCAAACAGCCCAGTCATTTAACCCTTTCTGTGTTGGTTCCCAGTCCTGGACCTGGAACCTCAGACCAGAACTGACCGTACTGTCAGTTTGTTTGTGGACCATGTGTTTTATAACAGTTGTACAAACCCTTGTTAATTTAACCTGTGTAAATAAATACGATACATAATAAATTAAATTATTTGTTTTGGATAAAAGTAAATGTGTCTTGTCTCTCTTCGGGTTATTTCATCAAATATCTGGAATTTTTTATCAAAGAAAATATTACAACAAACATTCTTCACTTTAATTCTGCTTTGACAAATATTTCTAACACTGCAGAGCAGTGACGTCATCACTGCAGTGGACCAGTGATGATGTCATCACTGCAGCGGACCAGTGATGATGTCATCACTGCAGCGGACCAGTGATGATGTCATCACTGCAGCGGACCAGTGATGATGTCATCACTGCAGCGGACCAGTGATGATGTCATCACTGCAGCGGACCAGTGATGATGTCATCACTGCAGCGGACCAGTGATGATGTCATCACTGCAGCGGACCAGTGATGATGTCATCACTGCAGCGGACCAGTGATGATGTCATCACTGCAGCGGACCAGTGATGATGTCATCACTGCAGCGGACCAGTGATGATGTCATCACTGCAGCGGACCAGTGATGATGTCATCACTGCAGCGGACCAGTGATGATGTCATCACTGCAGCGGACCAGTGATGATGTCATCACTGCAGCGGACCAGTGATGATGTCATCACTGCAGCGGACCAGTGATGATGTCATCACTATATTACAACAAACATTCTTCACTTTAATTCTGCTTTGACAAATATTTCTAACACTGCAGAGCAGTGACGTCATCACTGCAGCGAACCAGTGATGATGTCATCACTGCAGCGGACCAGTGATGATGTCATCACTGCAGCGGACCAGTGATGATGTCATCACTGCAGCGGACCAGTGATGATGTCATCACTGCACGGACCAGTGATGATGTCATCACTGCAGCGGACCAGTGATGATGTCATCACTGCAGCGGATCAGTGATGATGTCATCACTGCAGCGAACCAGTGATGATGTCACTGCAGCGAACCAGTGATGTCATCACTGCAGCGAACCAGTGATGTCATCACTGCAGTGAACCAGTGATGATGTCTCTGCAGCGAACCAGTGATGTCATCACTGCAGCGAACCAGTGATGTCATCACTGCAGTGAACCAGTGATGATGTCACTGCAGTGGACAAGTGATGATGTCACTGCAGTGAACCTGTGATGTTGGAGCAGCTCCCCCAGAGAGTGAAGACACTTCGTCCTTCCACGTACACTGACTTTAATTTCTGACAGATGATTCTTCTTGAGAACATGAACTGAAGAGAATATTTACTTCATAAATTAAAAGTGAGATTAGACGC
Organism: Paraplagusia blochii; assembly: GCA_016785265.1. Classification (NCBI taxonomy): domain Eukaryota; kingdom Metazoa; phylum Chordata; class Actinopteri; order Pleuronectiformes; family Cynoglossidae; genus Paraplagusia; species Paraplagusia blochii. Next base: position 284,857 of record JAFBJS010000951.1, read on the forward strand.
TGTCTTACGAGGAGGGGATCTTCATCAGAGTCAAAGTTCCATCAGGTGATCCACTGAAAACTGTCTCAGCTGATCTCCAGACCATGAGTTTGTTTGACACGGTACGTCCTCGTCCATACATTGATTATTAGTAGTAGTGACAGAGTCAAAGAGTCTGTGGCTCCAGACCAGACCAGACACCGAGCATCAGGTCTTACAGTCCACACAGTCAGTTAACTCCGACCATCATCAGGAAAAGGGGCGGCTCCTCCTCTGAATCTTTCGGACCATGGTCACCATACCTTGAGCCACGAAGGGCCAGACCAGGAAGAGAAGGAGCATCTGAGCTGACATGTCAAAGGGCCACCATCGCTCCTCCTGTAGAAAGAAGGAGGAGAAACATCAGAGCATCTGGATGTGTGGGACTGAAAACAGGATTTTGGACAAAGAGGTCACCTGAGACAGGAGTAAAAATAATCTAGATTAAAAAATAATAATCTCAGATGGGAATTCAAATAACAATCTGGTCAAACTGTCTTTTATAACAGCAGCTACAACTACTCCATCAGCTACAATAACTACATCAGCATCAGTGACAGTTGATGTCTTACGGACCTTCTGGCGTGCAGCTGAACAGTGAGGACACGTTTCCCACTGAGATCCATCGACCTGTCAGACAGGAAACAGGAAATGACCTCACTAATGCCGCAGCACCAGCCTGATGTTGTGTGTTTGTGGCACAGAGTCTCACGTGTGTGGCTGTCAGCCTCTCCACCACCTCCAGCCGCTCCATCACACTCCTCATGTCTTCTCTGAGTCTGCTCAGCGCCACCATGATCTGCTGCTGCAGCTGGACGTCATGGAGCCTCTCCACACCGCCCTCGGAGCCGTCACCTCCTCCTCGGCCGGCTGCGCCTCCACCACCTACTGGAGCGCCCCACCTGGCACCGCCCTGAGGAACTCCACCTACAACACAGAGCTGGTTGAAGATCCAGAGCAGATGTGCTGACGGAGTTAGAGGTGGGTGTAGAATGGTGAAGGAACTCACGTTCTCTCCAGCTGTGGTGTGGATCATCTCGTCCACCATCTCTCCTCCTGCTGGCACGACCCTGTCCTTTCCCATCACTCCCTCCTTCACCTCCTTGGCCTGCTCCTACTTGCCGGGCCTCCTGCGGACCAGACGACTCCACCATGTGGCCGTTGGGAATACCGTTGGACTTTACGATAGGAACCTGAAGAACACCAAATAAGACTAATTCGGACCCTGGAGTCCACCAGGCTCTGGCTCCAGAACATGGGGGATCTTCTCACCTTGATGCTGCTGAGCTGTTCCATAGAGTCCACAGAGTCACAGAAGATCTCCGTCTCAGAGTCACTGGTCAACACCAGACACTCGGACACTCCAGAGTCTGCAGCAGGAGAACTCAGGTCACTGCACACATGTGGCCGGAACATGACTCAGCTGAGGAGAACTCACCCTGGTGGACGGACTCTGCTGTCATCTCCATCACTTCAACGATTTCCATCTGTGGGACTTCTGGAAGAGCACAAGCTCCTGTCTGTACCTTCTCCTCCTCCTTCTCCTCGTCCTTGTTCTCCTGCTGATCATCTTCATCCTTCTTTATCTGTGTAGATCCGTCGGTTTTCTGTCCTGAAGCAACAAACTCACATCATCAGGTCAAAATATGGGTGGAGTTGAGGTCTAGGGTCAGGTGTTTTTTAACCAATGAGAGCATCAGAGGGCGGGCTCTAATTGCTGCAGCTTCAATGAATGAATGACTGGTGGATTTATGTCATTGAAAATATAAAAGCGAGTTTCAAGCTGAGACCCAGAGGCAACTGACCATCTGTGAGTGTGAGCAGTGTCTCTGGAGGACGAGGCATGTCCTCGATGACCAGGTAAAGTGGCTCAAAGTGGTGGAAGAGTGAGGCGGTCTTCTCGTTCATGGGCATGGTGTCGATGACCTGAGAGATCAGGTAAAAACAACACAACTACAGTTTCTGCTGAATATTTCAAGGTTTGTTTTTGTCCAGTTTAGTAGATGAATCACAACATCTGAAGTGTTTCTTCAAATTTATGTCCACCAGGTGGGGCTCAACTTCAGTGTTTATGTATTTGTCTGATTCAATCTTTGTAGGGGTTAAATCTGCTGATATTATTTTCATTTATTTTGTTAATCCCACCTCCTGGGCCACTTTCTTCATTTCCTCCACGTACGCTGCCATAGCGCTCTCGCTGCTCATCGTTCCCAGACGACTCCACGCGTCCCTGGCACAAACACAACACAAATGTCTGCTGTTACACAAGAGCAACACAAACACGAACCAAGTTGGTTTGTTTTGGCCTCTGGTTGACACCGAGTCAAAACACACCGGCCAAGCTTCTGTTCTGAGTGGAATAGATATAGATAGATACCATTTGTATCGTCCTACTGGGTCCCAAAATCCGGGGCGAGGAGCTGTGCATGTTCCACACACGGCCTGTTTGTACAGACTGTAGAAACGCAGCATCACCTCGTAGGAAGGACGGTACAGGCCTAGGAGACACCACTCAGTTGTTCTGATCCGACCACCGTGGACTTACATCATTGAAGAATCTATGAACGGGTCGTTTACCATTTTTAGGAAGGTTCTGAATGACGTCCACAGCTGCCTGGAAGCGTCTCTGGTGGTCAACCACAGGACCGTCCATGGATGGAACCGGCATGACGTTCACACGGTCTGTGAAAACAGAGGGCGGAGACAGGTGGAGCAGAAAGTGAGAATCTCAGATTCACACAGATGTTAATAAAGACCTGAAATGAGAGGCTTCAATATTCATGGTATCAAAAAAGGTTTAATTGTCAGTAACTAGACAATGTATTCTTCATCTGAGGAACTGGCTAAGGTCAGTGGGAACACTAGAAGTTCTTCTCCTATAGACCAGTGTCTTCACTACTGGACCAAGGTGTAAAGCAGGCCTGGGCAATTATTTTGACCCGCGGGCCACAGCTGGTACTAAAGTTTGAGTCACGGGCCAGGTCAGGATCAAAAAGATGGAGTATTTCCATGAACTAAGATAAATAATGCTTTAAGCCCCTTTTCAGACCATCTATTGGGCGAAATGCTAGCTTTGCAAGAAAAAGGTAGAAGGATAACGATAATATAAATCAAAAGCAGAATTTGGACAAGTCTGGCGGGCCGGATTATAATGCCAAACGGGCCGCATCCGGCCCCCGGGCCATAGTTTGCCCAGGTCTGGTGTAAAGAGATGCTTTGGTTTCACCTTCTGGGGACAGAGACTGCTCCTGGTGTTGAGGAGCAGTTGTCATGTCAGATGTCCAGATGTGATTTGGAGCAGAACATCTAGAGTTCCCTCTGACATCAACCTGAAACTGATGAAGTTCCTCAGTTGAGGAATGAAACGTCAAGAAGAAGTCCAGTTACTGACAAGTAAACCCTTTTTGGACGCCATGCCTTGGATGAATGAGGACCTCCACAATCATTCATGGTACTGATCTTCAGTCCAACTGAACCCCTTTGTAGAGGTGTAGAACCTGTGAAGCTTCTGATGCTGGTCCCTCAGCTCTCACGTCTCTGTTACTGTTCATTTCCCAGGTTTCAGGCATTAATTCCATCTAATGAGAAACTGTAGCTGTGGTCTGTGAATGAAGACTAAAGACTAAGGTGACAGTGAACCCACAGTTGGACCAGTGTCTGTGTGAAGACAGAACCTTGTCTCTGGTTAGAACCGGTTCAATAAACACAAAATAAAAGACAAAACACGGTGCAGTCAATGGACTTAGCTTAGCCAGTTAGCATCTCCACTGACAGAACTCACCAGACCTGAGAGCAACAAATAAATCACGGCCAGGTTCTTACAATGTCCCGGTCTTTTTAACATTCCCGTCAGGTCTAGTTGGACAGAAGAGAACCGAACCGAACCGAACCACCACCTTTACCGTGACTGCCCCCCCGCACTGACCTGTTTACCCGAGGTTCGGCCGAAGCTCTTCCGCCACTGTCTGTGATCAGACGGCAGTTACTTCCGCGTCACGTGGCGTGACGTCGCAGGGGCCGCGCCCACTTTATAATGAACGAACCAGACGTTTTGTTCTTTTTGTAAGAAATTACACTCTACTTCTTACCTTTTCGGCTTGTTCCGTTTTAGAGGTTTCTGCAGCGAATCCATGTTTTCCATCTCCATCTTCTTCTCTAACTCCAACTACCTCCATGTCCTCCCTATCGCCATCTCTAGGATCATTCTTCTACCAACGTGTTTCCACTGTCCCTCCTCTATACATGTCCAACATCTCAATCTGTCTTCTCTAGCCTTTTCTCCAAACCTTCCTGTCTGTGTTGTCCCTCTAATCACCTCATTCCTGATCCTGTCCATCCTTGTCTCTCCTAAAGAGAATCTCAGCAGCGTCTTTAACTCCTTCACCCCCAGCTCCTGTCTGACCTCATCAGTCAATGTGTCCATCACTAAAGTAAACAAGAAGGTTTTCAGAGCTGATCCAGTCCCACCTCCACCTTGGAGTCTTCTGTCCTTCCAACAGCTCCACCTCACCACTGTTCTCATACATATCCTGCACCAGCCTAACATACTTCTCTGCCACTCCTGACTTCCTCATACAAAACCACAGTTCCTCCCTTGTCTCCCTGTCATAGAAACTTTCTAAATCTACAGAAACACAATGAAGCTCCTTCTGACCTTCTCTGTTCTTCTCCATCAACATCCTGAAGGCAAATATAACATCTCTGTAGAACCCTTTCTGTGCATAAAACCATACTGTGGTTCGTTAATCTCTACCTCTTTCCTCCAGTTAGCTTCAACTACTCTTTCCCAAACCCTTTATCCCTCTGTAATTAATCAAAATAAAATGAACCTCAATCTTCAATACTGGAGAAAAAAACTGATCCTGATGAATCCTAACATTGTCACATATTCATGGTAACATCCCTAATAACAACACGGTGGTAATAACTGCAGTGACCGTAATATTTTATAAAACAATCACATCCAAACTGTGGTCATGTGTTTCAGGAGGAGACTGCAGCGGGATGGATGTAACAGACGCACGCGCGTGCACGTCTACCATAATTCTCCAATAATCCACTTACAGTCCAATGTCTCTGTTCGTTCACGAGGTGACATCACAACACGGAAAGTAGACGGATTTTCAAAATAAAACAACCACTCAACTGAATATAACCAGTGGTTTGACATGACTGTACTTTACTGTACTGAACTGTACTGTACTGTACTGCACTGTCTGCCATCAGCCCACCCAGAGACTATGGTCCAACTGTGGTTCCGGTCCAGCCGAAACATACCCTACACCTAAGTCAAGAATAAAGATTAACTCAATAATGATATTTTTAATTTATAGTATAATTTGGACAAGTTAGGCTGGTCTTGGTTTCCCCATGTCTGTCCTACACTGTGGTTCTTACAGCTGTGACCACGTCAAAAACAAAACGCCAGCTGTAGGAGTTCCACCGTCTTAGGTTTTAATTTGAAAGTAGCCGGAAGTGAGTGTCTGCCGTTTTGGAATTGACTCACTGAATAAATGCAGCAGCAGCCGCTAGAATCCAGCAACACCGTCTCCCTGAAGGAGACTGAGAGGAGTCCGGGACTGCACCAGGGGACAGAGCAGCGGAGGCCAGACGGAGGAGCAAGGAGGAGCAGGGAGGAGAAGGAGCAGAGACGACAACCAATTAGAGTAGCAGCCGCTGAAGGAGCGTCATGTTGGGCAGCAGACAGAAAGCCGCTGCGCGGAAGAAGAACGGAGCCGGGACATCCGAGATGAAAGCCATCGACCCTCTGAGGAACCTGGGTGAGTGATGGAGGAGCAGGAGGAGATGGGAGTGATGGAGGTGATGGAGATGATGGAGGTGATGTTGCTGTTCTCCAGCCGTCAACACAGATTTACTCACCTATTTCCAGAACATTATTATCTCCATCTTCATATTTGTGGTTCAGGGCGACTTCACTGACACTTAAATGTTTAATCACTGTCTGTAGTGTTAAAGTCAGTGAGCTTTAAAAAAAATCTATGGGTCGTGGTTCATAACCAGGTCGCAGGGTAGATTTCCCTGGGTCTATTTACACTTTGCACATATTTATTCTCCAACATGTCAGACTGAGGAGATGTATATGTTTATAACAATATGTTGTTATTATTATTGTTATCTTTATTTTGTTGAACCATCAAATATGTGACCAGATGGTTTTTGATACGGTCCAAGGTTCTGCTGTGTGTGTGTGTGTGTGTGTGTGTGTGTGTGGCCCCGGTGTTAAAGTGAAGGCTTTACTGAGTTCTAGTCTGGGCCACACCCTGAGGACCCACTGGTTCCAGGACTCCCAGGGTGGTGTTGGTGTTTGAGGTCTGATGGGAACATCTGTGGAGAAAAACCCTGAGCTGCAGTTTTATTTCCCAAAGCACTGAAGCTACAGATGAAGAGAGACGAACGGACAGACAGACAGACAGTAAGTCAGTCAGACAGACAGTAAGTCGGTCAGACAGACAGTTAATCAGACAGACAGACAGAAAGTCAGTCAGATAGAAGGGTAGTCAGACTGACAGACAGTCAGAAGTCAGTCAGACAGACAGACAGACACACAGACACACAGACACACAGTCAGTCAGACAGACAGACAGACAGACAGACAGACATAGAGACAGACAGACAGACAGACAGACAGCTTCAGTCTAGTGTAGAATAAACACACACGTCCCTTTTAAACACTGCTGCTGTGTGAACTGGTTCTAGAGTAAAGTCTGAACTGGAGAGTTACAGACAACAAGGGTCTGTAGTTGGAACAAGAAGACCAGGAATCAAACCTCCACCCTCAGTCACAGCAGGACAGTCCTGTTACTGGTACTGACCATGTTAATGATCGTGTTACTGACATGTCACGGACCATGTTACTGAGCCTGTTACTTATTATGTCACTGTCATCATTACTCTCCATGTTACTGGTGGGGTTACAGACATGTCACTGACCATATTACTGACCACGCTACTGACAATATTACTGACAATGTTACTGAGGACGTCACCAAACTACCGTGTTACGGACTATGCTAGTGAACATGTTACTGATTATGTGACTCACCAGGTTATAGTGTGTTACTGTCCATGTTACTGATTGTGTTACTGAAGGTCTCTGTGGACAGTGAAGGAGCTGTGAGATAAAACCCTGATCATGATAGGAGCCGTCGTCTGATGTTCTGCACCTCCTCACAGTCACAGCTCTGAGATAAAGTCACATTCCTCACAGTCTGTGTGTGTGTGTGTGTGTGTGTGTGTGTGTGTTCTCCTGCAGGAGTCCAGGAGGACGCCGACGTGCAGAGGATGTTGCAGGGTTCCAGTATGGTGAAGGTCAGTCTCAGTCCTACTCCTACAGTTCTCCGTCAGTGGGTTCTCCGTCCTGACACCAAGTCCACATTTGTGTCCAGGTCCGTTCTCCTCGCTGGCAGAAGAGACGGACGCTGAAGCTCATGGAGGACGGAGTGACTGTCTGGTGTCAGTCCAACAAGACGTCCAGTCGGGCCAAAGAGAGACAGTCCTGTGAGTTCTCACTGTCTTGGAAATGTCCCAAACCTGGAATCCCTGGACTTTGTCCAGGACATCGGTTTTAAACTTTTCTATGTTTGATTCAGTGAAACACTGTAGATGAAGCTGCTCTCCCTCCTGTTCTCCCTCTTCCAGTCTCTAGTCTTCCTGTTCCCTCCAATTAGAGTGGCTCCTCTGTGTCACATGACCCTCCTGCCCAGTAGTTTACAGTAAATGTGTGTGTTTTAAACTGTGGTCAGAGTTATTTTAAAGAAGAAAGTGGACACAAGGGTGGAACGAGGAGGAGGTGACTCTACAGCACCTCCTCCTCCTCCTCCTCCTAACTGTAATGGTCCGTTGGACTGGGTCAGTAGGTGCGTGTGTGTGTGTGTGTGTGTGTGTGTGTGTTTAAGGTGAAAACATGAACATGAACATGTTCTATTTGTGTGAACCTGGAATTACTGAAGTCCCTCCCTGATTACAGAGCTGCTCTATTTTTAATGGGCTGCAGATTAGAGGATGTGATTGGTGGAGGGGCCAGTGGGTGTGGCCTCAGAGACAGGAGAGCTGAGTTGATGTGGACTCAGCTGTAACAGAACATGGTCTGTAATCAGACCGGCTCCTGATGTGGCCGCGTGTGTGTTATGACCCAGAGGAGAACCGTAAATTACAGACGTTCTGCTGCAGCAGAACCTTTTCTGCTCCTCTGGTCTTCAACTTCATCTTTGATCATCTTCTGTATTTCTGTTTCCAGTCTCAGCTGCTTCGTCAGATTTCTGTTTTCATGATATTTCATATTTAATTTCTGTCCAACTTAATCTGTACGTTTTTAACTTTTTTGAAAAACAAGACCACTCTGGACTCCTCCTCCTCCTCACCTGTCTCTCTGCTCCTGTTTCCTCTTCAGTCTCCATCACGGAGGTGGAGTGCGTTCGTCAAGGATGTCAATCGGAGACGTTGAGACTGATGAGTGGATCGGTACCTGAAGGCCGGTGTCTGACTGTGGTCTTCAAAGGTCCCAGGAAGAGCCTGGATCTGCTGTGCCAGAGCCCAGAGGAAGCCCAGCACTGGGCCAGAGGGATCAGAACCCTGCAGGAGAGGGTGGAGAACATGAGCCAGAAGGAGAAACTGGACCAATATCCTGTCCAAGTCCAGGCTGTAGAAACACAGAGAGCAGAAAGATCAGTCTGTGGTTTTGTTTCCTTAACTCTGTGCTGGTGTCACCTGGATCCATGCGTACCTGAGCCGAGCCGACCAGAACCACGATGACAAGATGAGCTACGAGGAGGTGCAGAACCTGCTGCAGATGATCAACATTGATCTGAGTGATCAGTACGCACGCACACTCTTCCAGGTAGAAGTACACCTGAGTTCTCACTCAGAGGACAAACTCTTAAGGACTTTTAGAACTTCTTCTCCTTTCTGCCTTTGTCCCTTTTAGGTGTTTCCACTGTGAATCCTCCTTCTCCTCCTTCCTTCTCTCCATCTTCTACTCTGACTCCAACTACCTCCATGTCTTCTCTCACTGCATCCATCAATCTCCTCTTTGTCTCCTACCTGGTAGCTCCATCTCTAGGATCATTCTTCTACCCATGTATCCACTGTTCGTCCTCTGAACATGTCCAAACCATCTCAATCTGTCTTCTCTAGCTTCTTTGTCTCCAAACTTTCCTGTCTGTGTTGTCCCTCTAATCACCTCATTCCTGATCCTGTCCATCCTTGTCTCTCCTAAAGAGACTCTCAGCATCTTTAACTCCTCCACTCCATCCTGACTCCACTCTATTCTTCTCCACAGTCTCCACTGCTCTGAACAGTTGGGCCTCAGTATCTAAACTCCTGCTCCTCCTTCTCCTCCTCTGCTCCTTGCAACTTCCTCATTCCACAGTTCTCCAGTGGAATTTTCTTCCCCAGATTTTGTTTATATGGTAACTTCAACTGTATGACACATATTTTGTCTGCGTGAACTTCCCTTCAGTCACTCAACACAACTTCTCGTGTGCTCCTCCTTCACTGGCCTAAACACGTCCATCTTATCCTGTCTCCTGTAACAGAAGTGTGACCGCTCCGCTGATGGTCGACTGGACCACGGTGAGATCGAGGTTTTCTGCAGGGAGTTGTTACGAAGGCCTGAGCTGGACGCCGTCTTCATCCGATACTCAGCTAATGGGTGTGTTCTGTCCACCGTGGACCTGAGGGACTTCCTGAAGGAACAAGGAGAAGATGCTTCACTGGTCCACGCCCAGAGCCTCATCCTCACATATGAACTCAACGAATGGGGTATGAAGATCAGAAACTGATCCTAAACATTTGTCATAATCTCTGCTGGGTGTGGACGATACCTTGATTCGTCCTGTTTGTCCACTTTGTCTCTACACCTTGGCCCAGTGCAGCCCAGAAGAACCAGTTCATGACACCCAACGGTTTCACCATGTACATGTTGTCCAGAGAGAACTGTGTGTTTGACCCGGACCACTCCCGGGTTCATCAGGACATGACTCGACCCATGGCCCATTACTTCATCTCCTCATCTCACAACACGTATTTGACCAAAGACCAGATCACTGGGGAGAGCAGCACTGAACCTTATATAAGGTGAGGAAACCAGAACCTGAACCCTTCTGGTCCACAGTCTGTGAACCCAGTAGGTTGTTGGTTTGACTCTTGGTCTGTAGTCTGGTTGAAGGCACTTCCACAGGACATATGGCTTTGACAGGAACATTGGTCTTTGTTGTATCTCGATCTTCTGACTTGTTTTTCTCAGGGCCCTGAGCCACGGCTGCCGCTGTGTAGAACTGGACTGTTGGGACGGGGACAAAGGAGAACCCGTCATCTACCATGGACACACCTTGACCTCTAAAATCCCATTTGTCACGGTCATCCAGGTCATCAACGAATATGCTTTCAAAGTGAGTCATTTCCAATGTCACTGTTCTGAAAAATACTTGTTCAAGATCAGGAACCGGAGCACAACCTTCCATGTTTCTCCTTCTGCTCCAGGCTTCTCCATATCCACTGATCCTGTCTCTGGAGAACCACTGCTCTGTGGAGCAGCAGGCGGTCATGGCCCATCACCTCAAATCCATCCTGGGAAATAAGATCCTCACCAAACCCCTTCCTGATCTGGATCCTCACCAACTGCCTTCTCCTGAGGTGAGAAGAACACAAAGATCTAGACAGACTGGACCTGGGTCCACAAGACATTTCCTTCTGGTTTAATCATTTTTTTCCCTTCAATCTTGGCCCAGGATCTCAAAGGAAGAATTCTAGTGAAGGGGAAGAAGGAGTTCCTGGCGGAGGACGCATCATCCAGCATGTCAGAGCTTAGCTCCTCAGATGAGGAGGCAAGCAGGCATGATGGGAAACCGCACCCAAAGAAAGGAGATGGGAAGGTGTGTGAGACCCTCAGGAAGAAGGTTTGGATTCAAGTTAGAACTAGACAAGAACCAACACCATGAGGACGGTGGTCTGAACATAGGGTTTAGACTAGAGAGGTTGACCCAACTGAAGATCTAAAGGAACTAAAGAATGGATCTCCTTCCTTGTTTGTCCTCAGTTGCTGTTGTTCATATGGAGACCCAACCAGTCCTGGTTCTGACTCTGATGAGTTTCCTCCATGTTTCCTTCCTTCCACAGCTGAGTCCAGAACTTTCAGACCTGGTGGTCTACACCCGTAGCGTTCCTTTCAAGACCTTTGAGCAGGCCTCCAGGAGGCCGGCATCTGAAATGTCCTCCTTCTCTGAGAGTGAAGCTCTGAGGCTCATCAAGGACTCAGGTTTGACATCAACTGAAACTCCAGCTCTTCACAGTCACCGCAGCTCTTTCAGAACCAGAACTGTTCGTCCTTCTTCCTGTTTCCAGGGATTCATTTTGTTCGTCACAACAGTCACCAGCTGAGCAGGATCTACCCTTCAGGTCAACGTCTGCAGTCGTCCAACTACAACCCTCAGGAGATGTGGAACGCAGGCTGTCAGATCGGTGAGTGTCTGGTTCTGAAGGTCCAGGGCTTCAGGTGAATCCCTCTCATTCCTCTCTGCTCTGTTTTTCTCCAGTGGCCCTGAACTTCCAGACTCCAGGTGAACAAATGGATCTGAACCAGGGAAAGTTCTTGCAGAACGGTCAGTGTGGATACATCCTCAAACCAAGCTTCATGTGTCAGCCCAGCACGACCTTCCACCCCGAGAACGTGGGTGGGGGTCCAGGCCACAATCCTTTGCTCTTAACTGTCAGGGTAAGACAGCGCCCTCTATCTGAGACACTAGTTAAAACAGGTGGAAACACAGGATCTTTCAAGAATCTAACACTCCTGGGAATTTCTCCTCCTCCTTCTTGTCTTTCTCCTTGTTTTACCAGGTAATTTCCGCTCAACAGCTTCCTAAACCAGGAGGAGAGAAGCCCAGCTCCATCGTCGATCCTCAGGTTTGGGTGGAGGTCCATGGAGCTCCCATAGACAACAGCAAAAAGAAGACCAATCATGTTGATAACAATGGTGAAGAACTTTGGGCCTGGACATGATTGGATCAACTGTTAATCATCATTGTTTGAATGAAAACACTTTTCAACCTTCTCCTTAGGATTTAACCCTCGATGGGACAGTACCTTCAACTTCACCATCCATGCTCCTGATCTCGCTCTGGTTCGTTTCATGGTTGAAGATCACGACTACACCATGAGTAACGACTTCTTAGGACAGTTCACTCTTCCTCTAACCAGCCTCAGAACAGGTGGGTTCTCACACTAAAATAAAGATCTGCGTATGTTTTCTTTGGTGGCTTCATCTTCATCTTCTCTGCAGGTTATCGTCATGTTCGACTCCTCCGGCAGGATGGTTCCAGCCTCTCACCAGCTTCTCTCTTCGTCCACCTCTCAGTTTCTCCTTGTGAAGGAAGTCCCAGTAAATTCCACCCCAGGTCTCCTGCCCCGACACACAAGTGACAATCATTCTGGGCCAAGGAGAACGTTCCACTCCCAGACTAGTATCAAGACCTGTTCTCCTCATGGACTGGAGGTTTTTATGTCATGTCCAGTTTTCCTCTGTCGTTCTGAAATCCTGATCTGACTCTAGTTAAACGTCCTGCAGAACCAGAATCTGTACTTGAGGACATTTGACTCAAGTTAATTTTGTTGTCTCATCACTTTTTTCCTCAAGTTCTCAGGAAACATGGTGTCTTCAGTTTTTCTGTCGTCACAGCATCTGCCCCAGTTTTACCATCTGCTGCAACACCTGTATTAGAACTTCTCACCCACATGTGCCCCTCCCATTGAATCAGTTCTTCTCCTGTCCATGGTGGTCACTCCAGTGAAGACCCCACCATCTTCATCTCCTCTACCTCTGTGTCAGAACAAGATCTTCACTTTTTAGAACTTTTTGTCCAACAGAGACCTTTGACACCAGCCCAGTGAGACCAGTGTTCAGTCACTTCATTCCACCAAGTCACAAAAACATCTTCCCATGGTTCCCTCCAGAGGTTCGGTCTCAAATGAGAACTTCCAGACAAGACCAGAAGATGTAGATGGATTTGTAGAAAATGAGGAAAACTAAATGTGATGTGTTTAATGACCATGACATTTACCTTTGGTTCCAGTCTCCATGGAGAATCTGTGGGGCCATAATTTATTATTGATCTATTTATATGTTTGTGAATATTTATTTCAACATCATCGTCAAATTAGCATCAAGGATTTTACATCAGTTTTATAAAAATATATTTATACATTTTAACCTACCTAGAACTTTTTTTTATTTATCCTCTAAAAAGTATTAGAAGTGAATAATCTGGTCTCCGGACTTCAGACCTTAGACGGGACCACTGTAGCACCTGATCTTCAAGTTAGGTCTCAGGATAATAAAATTGTTTAAACTGAAAAACAAATAAATTCCAGACTTTGTAACCGAACTGTGTGACGTCATTCCTTGACCTAATATTTACACAGAGTTTTACACAGATACACGGAACATCTTTCAAAATACTTCAAAAGCTGTACTTAGAAATGTCTTTAGAGAATTTTACCTTTGAGAGAAACGACACCGTCAGACCTGAAGTGACTAGAAAAGACTGAATGTGGTTAAAACTGATACAAACAGTAAAGTGAAGTGGTTGGGGGGACGAAACCAGAACTTTCAGACCAGAGACACACAGTGATGCCGTCAATGACATCATACTAGTGGTTGAAAAACAAAGGAAAACAAACCTGAGGTGTGGAATGACCTCAGGGTCTCTGACAAAAATATGGCATCAACCCATCACCAAGTAAACATTGTAAACAAGTAAACAGGGAGTTGTGTGTGGGGACAGTGCCATGCTCAGTGGACCTTAGTCTTAACCTGGCAGTTGGTGGATTCAAACTGGGAACCCTGCGGACCCCAGTCCAGTTCCTTAACCACTAGGCCACCACTTCCTCAATCTAGTGCATATAAAGTATATGGGGGCAAATGAAAAGCAGGTTCAGATTTGGGTTCATTCTATGGAAACAGTACAGTCGACTGTAGACACACACATCTGTGCACTTTCATCTCTATTTAAAGGTGACATCACCACCACATCAAAGGCTTTGATGCCTGTTTAAGCTAATTGATGAGATGTACTGAGGAACCTGGTGAATTAGTCAAGTAGTCAAATCACAGGCAAAAAAACAGACATAAAGAAGAATGTCATCTTCAATAGAACACAAAAGAAACCGTCAGTAAAGTTTTTCATCATTCTGGTTTTTCACCAACTAACAAGGAAACAGAATGAAACGACAAAGGCCCAAAGATGAAGAACCAGGTACAAGTCAGGGGCGAGGGCGCGGTTTCCCTCCTCCTTTGCCGGCAGGTGAAGAACCCTCAGAACTTTACATTAGTGTGAAGAGGAACAGTCAGTACCCACCGATCCTTCATCCCCATTCAACAGATGTGGCAATCCCGTACAGGGAGCTGCATCACCGCCGTACACCCAATGAGCCTATCCGTGGCAGCAGACCCATGAGTCCATCAGAGCAGCTGAACATCATCAAGAGTCGCGAGGACAGCACCAGAAGCGTCGAGGCAAAACCAAACACTAAAGATCTAACGCGGTATATACATTACATTGACAATGTTGTCCCCGACTCTGTGGTAGTCCCACAGTCCAAAGAGCAGATGGACGACATCTTGAGTCTGCTGCCTCCTGAAACAGACGACACCAACAAACTTATGCAAGTGTTTAGGGCCGACTTAGAAAAGGAGGTCAACAAAGATTATTACTTCAGTCTAAAGAAGAGCATAGTGGACCACATTCTGTTGGACCCATCGGAACGACAGCGACTATCTATAGCCAGCATTCCCAAGCCCTTCCCAAGAAAAGTTATCCGGGCCCCAGTGCCCTGGGCAGAGAACTACAAGAAGTCTGTGACATGGCACGGTATACACCTATTCACTATCAACCCTGTCATGATAATGCTGCAAGACCTTTGGATCAGCAGCTTTTCATCCTTAAGGTTTGTCAAAATTGAGGAACTTTTCACTGCTGACCTCCCCCTCATCCCTTCTGAATTTGAAAAGTTTGTCCATAAACAGTGCTTAAACACCAGAGAGGAACTTGTTAAAAAGTGGCTGCGTCAGTGTGCCACCCTACTGGACAGCTACAATGACCTGTGGTCTCCCCGTGGTCACCAAAATGACCACGCGGCCCTGGTTCACGTGCACGAGTTTTTCAACAGCGTGGCTGCGTTCATGTCACTGCAGCTTCGTAGCATGGTCATAGACTCACTGCAGGATTTGCTCGAGTTCTTCACTATTCATCAACAGGGCAATGACTTTGGCAAGGTGTTCAATAGGGTCCAGTACTTTCAGACCCAAGTTCTGCTGGTGAAGCTAAGAGTGAAGGAGCCTAATATTATATTTTGTCCCAGCTTTAAAAACTGCTGGGAGATTGTTCACAGAGCCTTCATGGACATCCTCAAAAGTGCAGAGAACATTGAGAGAGTGGAGTGTACCATATTTAGTGACATCAACAAGTGTTACCTGCGCAGTGTGAAACCAGAGGAATATCTTGTTAAAGATCTAGTGGACAAAGTTGAGGACATTTTCAACAAAAACACTGTTGGACCCACAAAGTATCTGGCTGCTTATGATAAGTACTTAAACCTACTAGACAATACAGCAAAGGAGGGGATAGAGGATTTCCTGAGTCAGGAGAACACCTTGGAAAATATTCATGACAAAATCGAGAGCCTCAATGACACGTGGAAGGAAATCGCTTCACTTCCTACAACTATGGCTCTGTCCATGTTCTGCGTGGATGCTGGAAAACTGAATGAAGACATGTGTAACAGGTGTGATGGATTAAAAGACACAATAATCCAGTTTGAAGTGGACAAGAATCGAGCGCTGAACCAGGGTATCTGCGAGAAATATGAGTTGATTATGAACACGGTCAGAAGAAAGCCTGAAAACACAGCAGACGTGGTCTCGCAAAATCAGTTCATCAAAAAGACCAGTGAAGTCACGGTGCACGACCTGAAAATTGAGATTGATGAAGCCAGGGACCGTCTCATCTTTCTCCTGGACTATGCTATCCTGCCCCCCGATGACGTGACGCTGAATGCACGTCTTTTCCAGTGGCCCAAACAGATTCTCGGGGAGCTTGAGGAGAGTAAGACCCGTCTGGCAGGCATGAAGGAATGGGTTGAGGACACCCTGAAGAGGAGAATCAAAGACTTTGAGCACAGACTACAGGATATGGACAAAGAGATACAGTCTTTCAAGAAGAAGGAATTAATGACAATGGAGGAGATAAAAAAGAATGTCCAGGTTCTTAGCGAGATCAGCAATAACCTTGAGGAGGCTGTGAATGAACTGGAGGAGATAAACAAAGAGCAAGAACTGTTGAAGAAGGACCAGAGCCACTTTCCAATGTTGCAAGTCATGATAGCTGATAAACTCCCACATGAGCAACTTTGGAACACTGTCCTGAACTTTGAAACCAACTCCAAAGTATGGATGAATGGTCCTTTTAAACACCTAAATGCTGAAAAGATCGCTGAAGAACTGGATGTCATGTGGAGGACCATGCACAAACTTAACAAAACATTTGCTGAGCTGGTTGGACCTGCACGTGTGTCCCAGTGCTTCAAAAGTAAGATTGGCGAGTTCAGGGGACATCTACCTGTCCTCACAACTGTCTGCAACCCGGGCATCAAAGACCACCACTGGGAGCAGATTGGCAACATGGTGGGTTTCGAGGTAAAACCAGATGCAAACAGTTCTCTCTTGGACATGTTGGACATGGGACTCTCCAAGTTTTCCAAAGAGCTTGAAGACATTGGAGCCCTGGCTACTAAAGAGTTCTCCCTGGAGAAGAACATGGAGAACATGAAGGGTGAATGGACAGATCTGCAGTTCTCACTCAGTCAATACAGAGACACAGAATACAAAATAGTCTCAGCTGTGGATGACATCCAGCTGCTGTTGGATGATCACATCATGAAAACACAAACCATGAAAGCTTCGCCTTTCATTAAGCCAATTGAAGCTGAATGTAAGAAATGGGAGGACAAACTGATAAGTATGCAGGACATACTTGATGCCTTGCTAAAGTGCCAGGCTACTTGGCTCTACTTAGAACCCATATTCAGTTCTGAAGATATCATCGCACAAATGCCTGAGGAGGGACGCAAGTTTGGCATTGTTGATGGCTACTATAAGAATATGATTGCAGAGACTATGAAGAACACACATGTGATGATAGCAACAGACCAGCCCAACATGCTGGAGAAGCTGCAGGAGTCCAACGTGCTTCTGGATGACATACAAAAAGGCCTCAACACATATCTGGAGAAGAAAAGGCTCTACTTTCCACGGTTCTTCTTTCTGTCAAACGATGAACTGCTGGAGATATTGTCCCAAACCAAAGACCCTCTGTGTGTGCAACCTCACCTCAAGAAATGCTTTGAGGGCATTGCCAAGCTGGAGTTTAATGAAGATCTAGAGATATCTGGCATGATCAGCTCCGAGAAAGAAACAGTGCCTTTCACAGAAAAGATTTATCCATCCCAAGCGAATGGTATGGTGGAGAAGTGGCTACTGCAGGTGGAACACATGATGCTAAGGAGTGTCCAACATGTTATCTCGGAGGGGGTTAATCAATACGCAGAGGTGCCCAGAAAGGAGTGGGTGTTGCAGTGGCCAGGCCAAGTCGTCATCTGTGCCTCCTCCATATTCTGGACAAGTGAAGTTTCTGAAGCCATAACGACCAACACTCTACCGAACTACGTTGACCAAAGCAATGCGCAGATAGCTGACATTGTGGAGTTGGTGCGAGGGAAGCTCCCTGGAGGTGCTAGGATGACTCTTGGTGCCCTCACTGTAATCGACGTTCATGCTCGAGATGTTGTGGCTGAGTTGTCCGATGACAACATCTCCTCACTGAATGACTTTGCGTGGATTTCCCAGCTGCGTTACTTCTGGGAAGGCGGTGATGTAATGTTAAGAATGATTACGACGTGTGTGAAATATGGATATGAATACCTAGGAAACTCTCCTCGTTTGGTCATCACGCCACTGACCGATCGCTGTTACAGAACTCTCATGGGAGCTTTGAAGCTGAACTTGGGAGGTGCCCCAGAGGGGCCTGCTGGTACTGGTAAGACCGAGACCACAAAAGATCTGGCAAAAGCCTTGGCGAAGCAATGTGTGGTTTTTAACTGTTCTGATGGCCTGGATTACAAAGCTATGAGCAAGTTCTTCAAAGGGCTGGCTCAGTCAGGAGCTTGGGCCTGCTTTGATGAGTTTAATCGTATTGAAGTGGAGGTGCTGTCTGTGGTGGCGCAACAGATTCTCTGCATACAACAGGCCATTGCTAAGAATCTGAAGAAATTCATGTTTGAAGGAACAGAGCTGTCACTAAACCCCACGTGCAACGTCTTCATCACCATGAACCCTGGTTATGCTGGCAGAGCTGAACTTCCTGACAACTTGAAGGCCCTCTTCCGTACCGTGGCTATGATGGTTCCAGACTATGGTCTCATTGCAGAGATTTCATTATACTCTATGGGATTCATTGAATCCCGAGCGCTGGCTCAGAAGATTGTGGCCACGTACCGTTTGTGTTCAGAGCAGCTGTCCTCGCAGCACCATTATGACTACGGTATGCGAGCTGTCAAGTCTGTACTGACTGCAGCTGGAAATTTGAAACTCAAGTACCCCGAAGAGAATGAAAGTGTGTTGTTGCTTAGAGCGCTGATGGATGTAAACATGGCAAAGTTCTTGGCGCAGGATGTCCCTCTGTTTGAAGGCATCATCTCTGACCTATTTCCAGGGGTGGTTCTTCCAAAACCAGATTATGAACTTCTACTAAAAGCACTCAATGAAAACATTGATAAGTTTAACCTTCAATCCGTCCCATGGTTTATTGGGAAGATTATCCAAGTGTATGAGATGATGTTGGTCCGCCACGGCTTTATGATTGTGGGAGACCCGCTAGGAGGAAAGACTTGTTCCTACAAAGTTCTTGCAGCAGCTCTTAAAGACCTTTACAAAGCCAAATTGATGGAGGAGTTTGCAGTGAGTTACAGCATCATCAATCCCAAGTCCATCACCATGGGACAGCTATATGGTTGCTTTGACCCTGTCAGCCACGAGTGGTCTGATGGTGTTCTGGCTACCACGTACCGAGATCAGGCTATGTCCACTTCAGAGGACAGACAGTGGATCATATTCGATGGACCCATTGACGCCGTATGGATTGAAAACATGAACACTGTGTTGGATGACAACAAAAAGCTTTGTCTAATGAGTGGTGAGATCATACAGATGAGTGCCAAGATGAGTCTAATATTTGAACCTGCAGATCTGGAGCAAGCCTCCCCAGCTACCGTCAGCCGGTGTGGTATGATCTACATGGAGCCCGATCAGTTGGGCTGGACGCCTCTGAGGGACTCGTACATGAACACCCTGCCACAAACCCTAAATGAACAGGACAAAGAACTGATTGTGGCCCTTTATGACTGGATCGTTCAGCCCTGTTTGAATTTCATATACAATGAATGTCGGTTCGTTATCGATACGTCGCCCATCCACCTGGTTCAGTGTCAGATGAAGTTATACACCTGTTTGATGGACGAAATTGCTGAGGGAACCTCTAAAGGAGAGAAATTGAGCGGTGAGCAGATAACCATGTGGCTACAGGGACTCTTTGTGTTTGCAGTTGTATGGACAGTGGGTGGGACCATCACTGGAGAGAGTCGCAAGATGTTCAGTGTGTTCTACCGTGATCTGATTACTGGTGCAAATAAGGATTTCCCACGGCCCAAGATAGTCACTCTGAAGAAGAACAATGTCTTCCCTGATCGAGGAACTGTTTATGACTATTACTTCTATAAAGAAGACCTAGGCCACTGGCATATATGGACTGATCTGATCACGAAGGAAGAGAACACTATTGGAGCAGAGGCCAATGTTTCAGATCTCATCATTCCAACCATGGAGACGGCACGTCAGTTGTTTTTCCTGAACACATACCTGGTGCATGAAATACCAATGCTTTTTGTAGGACCCACCGGAACTGGAAAATCTGCCATAAACAACAATTTTTTGGAGAGGCTGCCAAAGGAGAAGTACACACCAAACTGCATCAACTTTTCAGCCCGGACTTCAGCAAATCAG
Organism: Paraplagusia blochii; assembly: GCA_016785265.1. Lineage (NCBI taxonomy): Eukaryota > Metazoa > Chordata > Actinopteri > Pleuronectiformes > Cynoglossidae > Paraplagusia > Paraplagusia blochii. The sequence continues at coordinate 305,000 of JAFBJS010000951.1, forward strand.
ACACAAGATATTATCATGGCAAAATTGGACCGGAGAAAGAAGGGCACGTTTGGACCGCCTATGGGGAAAAAATGTGTTGTTTATGTTGATGACCTGAACATGCCTGCTAAAGAAATTTATGGTGCACAACCCCCAATTGAATTGCTCAGGCAGTGGATAGACCATCGGCACTGGTATGACCGAAAAGACACCTCCAGACAAAACATAGTGGATGTCTTATTTATGTCTGCAACTGGACCTCCTGGTGGTGGAAGAAATGATATCACAGGCCGTTTCACTCGCCATCTAAATGTGGTCACAATTAATAGTTTTGATGATGACACACTGACAAAGATATTTAGTTCTATCACGGATTGGCACTTCAGCAAAGGCTTTGAACCGTCCTTTGGAAGGTTAGGCAAGATCTTGGTACAGGCCACAATGGCGGTCTATAAGGATGCCATTGACAGCTTCCTCCCAACTCCATCTAAATCCCATTACATTTTCAACTTGAGAGACTTTGCTCGAGTAATTCGAGGTGTACTTCTGACACCGCACACCCACATGGACTCTGAAGACAAACTGATCCGCCTGTGGATTCATGAGGTCTATCGTGTCTTCTATGACAGACTCATCGATGATGAAGACAAGTTAACATTCTTTGAGATTGTTAAGCAGAGAACTATGGACTTATTCAAGCAGGGCATAGACAAAGTTGCAGCTCACCTTGCACCAGATGGCAATGTGGAGGACGACAGCATTCGCAGCTTGTTCTTCGGTGACTATGGTCTTCCTGATGCTGATAATAGAGTGTATGATGAAATAACAGACTTGCAAACCCTACAAGAAGTAATGGATGGCTATCTGGATGAATACAATGGCTGCAGCAAAACACCCATGTCTCTGGTTTTGTTTAAGTTTGCTATTGAACATGTGTCTCGCATTTGCCGAGTGCTGAAACAGGACAATGGACACCTTCTGCTCGTTGGAATTGGTGGTTCAGGACGTCAGAGTGCCACAAAGCTGGCTACATACATAAACGACTATATGTTGTTCACGATTGAGCTGACTAAAACCTACAGCATGTCGGACTGGAGAGATGACCTGAAACGCATGATGTTGAAGTCAGGCATAGATGGCAATTACTCAGTTTTCCTGTTTAATGACAGTCAAATCAAGGATGAGGCCATGTTGGAAGACATCAATATGTTACTTAATACTGGGGATGTGCCAAACATCTTTCCCTCAGATGAGCGTGCAGAAATCCTTGAGAAATCTCAAGGAATTGCTCGCATGGAAGGCAGAAAAATCGATCCAAGTCCATTGTCCCTGTACAATTTCTTCATAGAACGTGTAAAGGCCAAACTTCATATTGTGCTCGCCATGAGTCCTATTGGTGATGCATTCAGAAACCGTCTCAGGATGTTTCCCTCCCTTATTAACTGTTGTACAATCGATTGGTTTCATGCATGGCCTAATGATGCTCTGGAGATGGTGGCACACAAGTTCTTGGAAGATGTAGAAATGGATGATGAAGTCAGAGCTGAGGTGGTGATTATGTGCAAAACCTTCCAAACAAGTGTCAAAGATATGTCTCAAAATTACTTTGACCAACTCAGAAGGTATAATTATGTGACACCCACTTCCTACCTTGAGCTCATTCTGACTTTCAAGACGCTGCTCAATCTTAAAAGGAATGAAGTTGATACAGCCAGGAACCGGTATATAGTGGGTCTAGAAAAGCTAGATTTCGCTGCATCTCAAGTGTCAGTGATGCAGCAGGAACTCACAGCCTTACAGCCAGACCTCATAAAGACATCAGCAGAAACAGATGAGATGATGATCAAGATTGAAGGGGAAACGGTGGAAGTGGACGCCAAGAAAGAAATCGTATCGGCTGATGAGCAGGTAGCAAATGAAGCAGCAGCAGCTGCTCAGGTCATCAAAAGTGAATGCGAACAAGACTTGGCAGAAGCAATGCCTGCGCTGGAAGCTGCCCTGTTAGCTCTCGACACCCTAAAACCTGCTCATATTACAGAAGTGAAATCAATGAAAAACCCACCTGGACCAGTCAAACTTGTCATGGAATCCATTTGTATAATGAAGGGCATTAAACCTGAAAAGAAACCTGATCCTAAAGGCTCAGGTAAGATGGTGGAAGACTTCTGGGGTCCTTCAAAGAAACTCCTGGCAGACCAAAAGTTTTTGGAAAGTCTTAAAACATACGACAAAGACAACATCCCGGCCCCCTTCATAAAGAAAATTAGAGAAAAGTTCATTGACAACCCTGAATTCCTACCCAATGTCATTAAAAATGTCTCCTCAGCTTGTGAGGGCCTTTGTAAATGGGTACGAGCCATGGAGGTTTATGAACGTGTAGCCAAGGTTGTAGCCCCAAAGAAAGAGAAATTGAAAGAAGCCGAGGATGAGCTGGCGACGCAAATGGAAATGTTGTCTGTTAAGAGAGCGGAGCTGAAGGAAGTAGAGGACAGGCTGCAGTCTCTGAATGATGAATTGGAGGAGATGATCAAGAAGAAGAAAGGACTCGAGGACAACATTGAATTGTGTTCTCAGAAGCTGATCAGGGCAGAGAAGCTGATTGGAGGGCTGGGTGGGGAGAAGGACAGGTGGACAGAAGCGGCGAGGCTCCTTGGTATTAGGTACACCAACCTAACGGGGGACATTCTCCTCTCTTCAGGAACGGTGTCCTACCTAGGGGCATTCACAGTGGACTTTCGTACTACATGTCAGGAAAATTGGCACAAACTGTGCCAAGAGCAGAAAATCCCCTGTTCTGCTGACTTCACTCTTAGCAACACACTTGGTAATCAGGTAGCAATTAGGGCGTGGCAAATCGCCGGCCTACCAGTAGACTCCTTCTCAACAGATAATGGTATAATTGCATTTAACTCCCGGCGCTGGCCTCTGATGATTGACCCCCAGGGTCAAGCCAACAAATGGATCAAGAACATGGAGAAAGCAAATAAGCTTGCTGTCATCAAACTCTCTGATGATAACTATGTGAGGGTTTTGGAGAACAGTATCCCTTTTGGTACACCTGTTCTTATGGAAAATGTTGGAGAAGAACTTCATCCAGTACTTGAACCAGTGTTACTGAAACAAACCTTTAGACAGGGCGCCATGGAATGCATGAAAATAGGGGAGAACATTGTGGAATACTGTAAAGACTTTAAGTTTTACATGACAACTGGACTGAGAAACCCTCACTATCTTCCTGAAGTAGCTGCCAAGGTCTGTCTCCTGAACTTCATGATTACACCACAAGGTTTGCAGGATCAACTTTTGGGACTTGTTGTTGCCAAAGAGAGACCGGAACTTGAAGAGAAGAAGAACCAGCTCATTCTGGAAAGTGCCGCCAACAACAAACAGCTAAAGGAAATTGAAGATAAGATTCTACAGGTTCTTTCCTCTTCTGAAGGGAACATTCTGGAGGACGAGGGGGCAGTTAAAATCCTGTCTTCATCTAAGATTCTTTCAGAGGAGATTTCTGAAAAGCAAAAGATTGCAAGTGTTACTGAGAAAGAGATTGACGACACCCGTATGGGCTACCGCCCAGTGGCAGAGCACTCCGCCATCTTGTTCTTCTGTATCTCCCAACTGGCCAACATTGATCCTATGTATCAGTACTCCTTGAGTTGGTTCATCCACCTCTATTTGTTCTCCATTGCAGAGAGTGTAGAGAGTGACGATGTAGATGAAAGAATTGCCAATATTGTCGAATATTTCACCCTCTGCATCTATAAAAATGTCTGCCGCTCTCTTTTTGAGAAAGACAAATTGCTCTTTTCGCTGCTACTCACTGTTGGCATCATGCAGGGCAGGGGGCAGATTGTACACCAAGTGTGGCATTTCCTTTTAACAGGTGGCATTGCTTTGGATAACCCACATGCCAACCCTGCTCCAGAGTGGTTGTCGGAAAAATCCTGGACAGAGATTGTCATGGCCTCTGAGCTACCAGATTTGGGTGGTTTCTTCGAACATGTCCAAAGCAACATCTCTGAATGGAAGACACTTTATGATTCAGGACATCCCCACCATGAAAAGTTGCCTGACAAGTGGAACGAGCTAACAGGGATGGTCAGGATGGTTGTGATCAGATGCTTCAGACCAGATAAGCTAGTGCCGGCGGTGCAGGACTTTATACAGGACAACATGGGGCGCTCTTACATTGAACCACCAACATTTGACTTGGAGGGGAGCTACAAAGACTCAAATTGCTGCTCTCCCCTAATCTTTGTGCTATCACCAGGTTCAGACCCGACTGCAGTTCTGTTAAAGTTTGCAGATGACGTTGAAATGGGGGGCAGTAAAACCCAAACCATTTCCCTGGGACAGGGACAGGGACCCATTGCAGCAGAGATGATTGACAAAGCCATCAAGGAGGGTACATGGGTGGTATTGCAAAATTGCCATCTAGCCACTAGCTGGATGCCAACTCTAGAGAGGATCTGTGAAGTAACCATCACACCGGAGAACACACATACCAACTTTAGACTGTGGTTAACAAGTTATCCGTCCGATAAGTTCCCAGTAAGTATCCTGCAGAATGGGCTGAAGATGACCAACGAGCCTCCCAAAGGAATAAGAGCCAATCTGCTGCGGTCGTACCAGAGTCATCCCATCTCTGACCCATCCTTTTTTGAAAGCTCAAAAAAACAAGCGATCTGGCAGAAACTGCTGTTTGGTCTCACTTTCTTTCATGCCCTGGTGCAGGAGAGGAGGAACTTTGGACCTTTGGGCTGGAATATCCCATACGAGTTTAATGAGTCTGACTTGCGAATTAGCATTCGGCAGATTCAGATGTTCTTAGATGAGTACGAGGAGGTTCCACTGGCAGCACTCACATATCTGACAGGAGAGTGCAACTACGGTGGCAGGGTGACCGATGACAAAGACAGGCGTCTGTTGCTCTCACTCTTGTCTATTTTCTACAACTGGGAACTAATAAAGCAGGAAGGCTACAAACTCTGTGAAGGGGATCAGTACTACGTCCCAGTTCATGGCCCGTACCAGACATATGTTGACTACATTCGCAGTTTACCAATTTGTGCTGACCCATGTGTGTTTGGACTTCACAGCAATGCTGACATTACAAAAGACAACCAGGAAACCAATCAGCTCCTCAGCGGAGTTCTGTCCACGCTGCCCAGGCAGATGGGGGGCGCTGGGAAATCACCTCAGGAAGTGGTGAATGACCTTGCAGCAGACATCTTTTCTAAGCTTCCGCCAGACTTTGACATACAAGAAGTGATTGAAAAATATCCAGTCATGTACGAGGAATCCATGAATACAGTCTTAAGACAGGAAGTGATCCGCTTCAACAGACTCACAGAAGTAGTGCGCGAGAGCTTGGTAAACCTTCAGAAGGCACTTAAAGGTCAGATTGTTATGTCTGCAGAACTTGAGAGCGTCTTTAACAGCATGCTAGTAGGAAAGGTTCCTGCAATGTGGGCAGCAAAGTCGTATCCATCTCTCAAGCCACTGGGGAGCTACGTGACTGATCTTTTAGCTCGGCTGCAGTTCTTGCAAGACTGGATTGATAACAACGCACCACCAGTCTTCTGGCTTTCCGGCTTTTATTTTACCCAGTCCTTCCTTACAGGGGTGTCTCAGAATTTTGCCCGCAAGTACACTATCCCTATTGACCACATTGGCTTTGAGTTTGAAGTCACCAGGGAGGAGACCCACATGGCTGAGAAGCCAAATGACGGAGCCTATGTTAGAGGTCTTTTCATGGAGGGTGCTCGCTGGGACAGGGAAACGATGTATATTGGAGAGTCCTACCCCAAGATCCTCTTTGACACGTTACCCATCATCCTGCTCAAGCCCGGAGAGATGGCCCTTTTTAAGCATGAAAACATCTATCTAAGTCCGGTTTACAAAACCAGCGCTCGGAGGGGAACCTTGTCCACCACAGGACACTCCACCAACTACGTCATGAACATTGAGCTGCCATCGGACAAGCCGCAGAAACACTGGATTAACAGAGGCGTTGCCTTACTCTGCCAACTGGATGACTAGACGTGTTTCAAACAACAGTTCCACAACATTCACAACAGTTAGCTAACTAGCGGGAAAGAAGGCTAAAACCATGCTGGATCGCAAATCAGGAATCCCTGGGGAGAGAAGCAAGGTGTTTTGACAAATTAACTATGCTAATAATTAACTATGCTAATAAAATATTAATTATGTTAAAACAATAAAAGAAATCCATAGGAATAAGAGAACAGATGTAATGCTTAGGAAGACATTTTAGGAAAAATTAAAACTGAACATGATCAGTTGATGATCATCTCACGAAGAAGGGTTTTTGTCTGATCCTGGAGTTATCAGACAAAATCCAAAAAATGCTGCCCTCTCACAGCTCGGCCTAATTTAGCAGTAGCTTCATTAGGCCCAGATAACTGTGTTTCTGTCTTTGTTGTAAACTGTAACAAATAACCATTAGTGATTTGTTTTGTACCTGCAGACCCTCAGAGACCTGGCTTCAGGTTTTAGGTTATTTTCTGCCTGTTTATACAATAAATGTGTGCGTGAAAATACTTGACACCGTGGTCCAAGTGTTATCAGTGATGATCTGCCCAAAAGCTCGAAATTGTTGTAACGCTGTGTCTAGTTACCATGTAGCAGCCTCCGTGGTGTCTCACTGTCTGCCTGCGTGTATCCAGTGCAGCTCTGCCCCTCCGAGGGTCTCCACCCTAGCCGCTGGCGCAGTCTTCACCCCCACCCTGCCTCCCCTGGTCTCTCATTACTTCAGTTCTCCTTCTTGGAATCTTCATTCCTCTCTTACTTCATTCTGGGTCCTGCCTCAGTCCCTCTCTGTGTCTTCCACTAACCCACACCATAAAATACCAGAGTCTGGAAAAACACATGCAATAAGGTGGGATAGTTACATTGTTAAAAGACAAGTGTAACTGTAACCATTTCCCACCTGGTCAGACTCTTTCCTGCTACTAAAATGTAGGAAGTGAAGTTTCATCTTCACTTTTCATGCAGTCATCACTGTAAATAGACTGGCCAACACCTGATCACCTGTGCAACTAAAAAAAAACTTCCCACAATGCACCACCAAAATGAAGAAACAATATATGCACTAACAAATGACCTTGTTCCAATGAACACAACACAGACATACTCGCTGAAATCTTCAGCTGCTCTCACTTTTGTCTTTAGTTTCTATTGCCATCTGTGGCCACCTAGTGGAAGATTGTGGAATAGTCATACCTGGAGAACAGATGAGGTCTCTCCTCTGGAAGTCAAATCAGTGAAAAAGTCAAGAGTTTTTATTGAGACTCATTTCTTATTTTCACATTTCCCTTCCAATGAAGCGGTAAGTAAAAGAAATAAAATGTACAATCTGTGTCTTTAAAATACTAGGAACGTATTTAGAAACACATTTATTAGAAATGTCCATTCAACACAAGGAAATGTCAAAATGGCAACCGACCGCGTCTGAAGTGAAAGATGTTCAATAAATATTTGCAGTATTTTGTATTTTACAAATGTTTCTCAAAAATAAAGTACTTTTGCAGCGTGTACTTTGGAATAAAGTCACTTCTTACCTTTGATTCCTCCATGTTTGATTCTTAAGCTTTAAAAGAAACAATTGTTGAAATGATAAAATCATTAAAACCTCCAAAATTAAAATAAAAACATTCTTCATGCTGTAGACCAAACTGGAACCAGAGACAATGTGACAAAACCAAAGTCCACCCTCTCCGAACCTCAGGTCCACATGGTCCTGTTGGTTGATATGTGCGCCCCCTGGCGGTTGCAGTGGAAGTGCAGTGTTTGGACCTTCACCTTTCAGCAGCTTAAAAACTGTTCCTGTGTTTAACCTGATGAGCGTTTCCTGTGAGTAAAGGCATCAGAACGGAGAGTTCATTCCCAGCTTGGTCTCGAACTGGAGCTTCTGACGCTTCTGGTACCGAACCCGGACCCTGGTGGACAGAAGAGGAAGTTTTAAAAGTCATCCATCTTCAATGAGCGACATCATCAGAACATCTCTGCCGTCACTTCGTACCGTATCTCGTGAAGTTTCACCATTTCGTTCACCACCACCACCAGCAGAGGGGAGAGTGAGACCAGAACCCAGGCCAGCAGAGGAATGTCGCCGAGGTTAAAGCTCAGGGAAGTGTCTCTGTGCTGCCACAGCTGATAGTCCACGGTGGCCTGGACCAGCTGACTCAGGAGGCTGACCAAACAGGACAGATGATGTCAAGACAAAGACTCACTTCAAAATAAACACAAACCAGGGACTGATCACAACACGTCTAAAAAGTTGGTTCCAGGATTTGAAGAGTGAGAGACTGAAGGTTGAAGGTCTGGAGGCTGAGAAACCAAACCATCTCTGAATAATGTTCAGAGCCTTAAACCTCAGACTAACAGCTCCTCGTCAGAGGGTGGACTAGAGCTAGACCAGGAGGATGTTTGGACATCAACCGTTGTTCTGATCTCTTTTAGACAATTGTGATCACCTGTCCTAACCTTGTCCCCCATGAGAGAAGTGAACCAACTGACAGGACACTCACACCACAGGAACAGTCAGACACCACCAGGTGTTGCTGAAGGGACTTCGTTTCCACAGAGGCTGAGAGCGGTGGACGTAGCTGAGGGAGATCACGGCTGGAAAGAGAAGACAAAACATCTGCTCAGAGACAGAGTTCAATTTAACTCCTATCTTAAACCTGGACCTGAGTTTGGATCTACCTGTGTGTAGGACCAGGAAGGCAGCCAGAACCTTCTGACTCAGCAGCAGTCCATTGGACAGTTCAGTGAACCATTGAGGAGCATCTTCTGAGGAGCTGCAGACAAAGAAGGAAAAGGTCAAAGGCAATGGTTGACTCTTCGTGAGACTTTTGAGATGTTTGTAGATGTTTCGTGACTAACTGTTAACTTTTCTTTAGCTAAATATTACTGACAAACTTTCTCTTCTGACTGACTGTGGCCTCAAGTTGATGATCAATCTGAGGCCTGGGCTCCTGTTTTGTTCCACTGTCTCCACTAGGGGAGCAGCATCTGTAGAGAAGCAGACAGATGTTCCTCCTCCTACCTGGAGGTGAAGATGCCACGACAGACCAGTGTGGAGTTGTCGTACAAAGTCAGGTTGTTGCTTCTGAGGCAAACTTCCTGGAGTGTGAAGCCAAAGGCCAGCAGATAGGCACAGACGGTCAGACCGAACTTCAGCAGGAAACAACCCAGGAAGAAGTTCTGGGTCTGAAAAAGGAGAATTGACTCAAAAGTTCAAGGACAAAGAACATCGGAAAACATTTCAGAACTTTAAAAAAAAAAAAAAAAAAAAAAAGAAAACTCACCTTCCTTGGAATGGCATTCAAGTTTTTCCCAGTGGCAACACCCATGACGGAACAATCCGGGGGTTTCCCCAAAAGAGACACACTTTTCAGAAAAGACAGAGGCATCAGTGACCACAGCTGATGACCGACACTGTCCCATTTACGTCTTATTTATGTCTGTACCTTAGAAGAGGGCAGCTGAAGCAGGACAGCCACAAGATGTCAGTAGTGTTCATTGGTGGAGGAAGTTGAGCCAAACAAGCTAAAAACTGCAGACAAACACAGTTTTTGTCTGTTAATTATTTAACGACTGGTCATTGATACTGTGTGGTTCTAATGGAACAGTTGACCGACCTGGATGATGACCAGACAGAGCTGACACTGCAGCAGGAACAAGAAACATTTTCTGATGCCATAGGTCGTGTGTCGAGCCTGAAAAAGACAATAAGTAACTATTTATGTCCACCCTAGTTACGATGTCAAGGCAAATGTTGCTTCATCTTTTCATCCATGGGGTGGCGCTGTAAGCTAACCTGTTCAATGAGTTTTATGATGCTCACACTCTCCCCCTGATGGAAAGTGACAGAACAGCCCAGACTGTTGAGTTGCCCCGACAGACGCAGGGGAGTCAGAGCTTCAGCGTCACCCGTGAAACCTCCTCCAGTGGCGTAACCGAAGGTTTCCCATGAGCACTGAGACGGATACAGAGGGTCCAGAGCGATGCTGTGGACAGGAGACAAAACACGGGTTTGTGACATGATGGTGGTGATGATGACATTAATATGGAGCCAGAATAGTCTCAAAAATAAACACACGCTTAAGCACGGATCCATGAGAAAAACACACAAACAGCGCTTCACACGTCAAAATACATTTGTGAATTGTGGTACGCGTATGCATATCGTGCTTTTAATTTGTGAAACTAAGCGCATGCAAAATTGTATTGTTGAGACTCGTCTTCCGCGGCCCAGTTTCGTGAGTGTTATTTTGCTACCTCAGTCCGTTACCAGCCAATCAGAAGTCTTACTCGTTTGCAGCCAATCAGTCTGATGTAGTAAGACGCATAAGACGACTCTCAAAAACAAATTTGCGTGCACATAGTTTCACAAATTAAAAGCACAATTTGCATGCGCGTACCACAATTCACAAATTTTCAAATGTATTTCGATTATGATTAAGTGTTTTATTTGTGTGTTCTTCTCAGAATACGCTCTTGGATCCGTGCTTACGCGTGTGTTCATTTTTGAGACTATTCTGGATCCATACATTAACGATTGTTGCTGTTTTTACCCAATGTCACTCTGGAGAAACAGACGGCTGTTGCGGAAATTTGCAGAACTTCCCAAACAACATGTGACCTCCCTGTTCTCCTGCATGATCTTCATCATCTCACCCATGGCTGTGAAGAGAACACAGAGTTTCCATCACTGTGTTTGAACATTTCAGACTGAGGTTCTTTGAGTCTGGAGTCAGAGTGAATCAGGTTCTCACTGTCAGGAGTGCAGTCAGTGAAGAGCGGCACCAGAAGAGGAACGTTGTCGATGTTCTTCAGATGAGGACGGACCTGGTGGATACCACGAGGAAGCTTGGCCTGAGGGAGAGGACACAAAATATATCAAGGTTTTTAAGAATGAAGAATGAAGCGTCCACACATGTCCACACTGGTTTCTGCACCGATAAAAAGAGTGTGTGTTATTTAGAGCCGTATGTGAAACAATTTTTTTAGTTTTGTGACCATCAGTGGTGGCCTAGTGGTTAAGGAGCTGGACTGGGGTCTGGAAGGTTCCAGGTTCAAATCCACCTACTGTTCACTTTGGTGATGGGTTATATCTACTGTGTGCCATGGTGTGGTTCATAATGACAAAGAGTTTGCTTTTCTTCCTTGCTATCTGGTGATCAGGACTGTTTTTTGGTTTCGTTTTTTGGCCGGCGACGACAAACAATTATCATAGACTTCTTCTTCTCCCTGTATGGAAATTCTTTTGTTGTCTCGCATCTTTGATTTGGCCAAAGTTTTACGCCGGATGCCCTTCCTGACACAACCCTCACCATTTATTTATATGCCAGGCTTTATCTAACATCAATATTTACATGTTTTTGTTTGACATATGTGTTGATCAATACATTCACCAGGGGGCAGTGCTGAGGTGATCAACAACATAACAAGCATCGCAACCTGTGGACAGAAAATTCTTCTCCCTGGTTCCATTTCTATTGTGGTTGTCTTCATGCTTTTCTCAGATAAACCTGTGGGTGGCATACAACCCAGTCTGGAATAGAACCTACAACCTTCCACCTGTACTTCACTACCCTAGGCTCTTTACTGTTGTGGACAGAAAGGATCTACAGGTGTCCAGCTGAGAACAGACAGGACTTTAGCCTCAGATCTCTGCAGCAAACACGACGTCTATATTTACCCTGTTACAGTCCTCCAAGAAGCTGGGCACGTCACTGTCCGTGGGCTGGAAACTGACCATGTCAGAGCGGGCCTCTTCCTCAGGCAGCAGTGGACCTTCAGCTTCATCACGAGACTCTGTATCAGAGGTGAAGAGTCCAAAGAGTGAGACATTTCATCAAAGTCGATCCTACGGTCTGTCTGAGTGAGACAAACAGGTCTGGAACCTTGGTTCAGGTCCTCGTGCAGGGAACCATGACTAGGACTAGATGGCGCTCCATCACAGGGACTGTCTCCGTTTGGTGTCAGGGAGATGTGACAGTTCCAGCCCGTCTCCAAACCCATCTTCTCTGCAAAGACCTGTAGGACAAACAAACTGACAAGACTAGAGTTGTGTCCACTTCACACTGTGTCTGCTCTGTGTGTGTGTGTGTGTGAGAGAGTGTGTGTGTGTGTTTTCACCTTACTGCGGAGCTCGTCTTCCATGGAAAAGTAAACAAAGCGAATGCAGGCAGTGACCAGAGCATCAATGAGTCGGACAGTGTCCAGTCTGGCCTGGAACTGAGAGGACACCATGCCCATGAAGATCTGTCCACTCAGAGCCTGGACACAGTCCTCACGCTCCACCCCTTCACCTATGCCCTCTGGAGGAAAGAGAAGAACGGGTGAGACCAGAGACGAGGGTGAGTCCACACTGTCCCCAACATCTGTGCTCAGGATCTTCTCTAACCATCAGAGCTCCAGCTGTTCCTGTAGGAACCATGTTTGATGGGAGTGGTGGAGGGAAGTTCTACCCCAGAGAAGAGGCAGGGGCCCGGGGCCAGTTCCACACATTTCCCGTTCAGCTGAGGCGACAGAGAAACTTGCATGGGTTTGTAGGCAAAGGCTGAGCAGTACCCTGAGAGACAGGCCCGCTGGTAGAAGTCCAGAACTTTCTTCCTGCAACACAGAGGACACCGGGGGGAGGGAAGGGTCAGTACTGTGTCTTCATCTGTCTGCGGACTCAGGCCTACAGGCTGGGGCCGGTACTGCACCTGTCTGAGCCTGACAGAGGATAGATGTCAGTCCCATCCCAGAAGTCAGTGCAGGCCTCCAGGATCAGGTCAGCAGATCCATGCGACAGCATCTGGATGTTGTCTGCAGCATAAAGATGAGAGGTCAGCCCACAGGAAGTTCTGGTAGAGGACATCATTAAAGGTTGAAGCTTTGTTTTTTTTAAATTAGGATTAATCCAGGGTCTGGGTGAGGATTAGGATTGGACAAATATTTGTCAGGTCAGAGTGTGTGTGTGTGTGTGTGTGTGTGCGTGAACTCACTGGAGGAGGAGTCTCGTACAAACAGGGAGATGAGGTGGGACATCGGCGGCTGACGTTTGGTGAAGTAGTGCAGGTGTCTAGAGGTGAACTCCTTGGTCTTCTCTCCTGAGGGCAGCTGGTACAGAGCCAGGTGGTTCTCCTGCTTGAAGAGCTCACGAGCTCCAGGAGTGAAGCCTGAGGACAGGAGAACCCACCACATCTAAGTCCATCAGTCCGACACAGTGACTCAGTCTGTCTGTCTGCTCTTTGGTTCAACAATGGCCCACAGAGAGTAAGACAATGTGTTACCGATGAGTCTGGAGAGTTCACACAGCCCCCAGGGGACGTAGACGGGCGTGACGGAGCCGTGGCTCTCCTGCAGGGCCAGGTTGGACAGATGGTCCGCGAAGCGACAAAGCTGCTGCGTCACTCCTACGTTACACAGGTTCAACATGATGTTGAGGCCCAGCGGTTTGAGGGAGGGCAGGTGACACTGCCAGGACAGGTCATCGAACTGGATGCTGGCCGGGTTCTGCTGGTCCTGAGACAGACTGAGCATCTCCAGGTGGTAGTCACAGACAAAGTCTTCAGCTTCAGCATCTGGGCAGCCCACAGCCAAGTCCTGGAGACGCACACAGTCAGAGAAGGAAATCAGAATTGAAATGGTGGTCAGAGATCAGACCCAGAGACACAGTTGTCCCTGACTGTGACCTGATTGTCCTCTCCTCCCTCTGTGTCGCGGCTGAAGCTAACGTTGGACCCAGAGTGGTGTTTTGTCCGTGTGGTTGCAGGCTGGCAGGGACGGCGACATCGGACGGTGTCAGAGGAGCACATGTTATCGTGGGATGTCTCGCTGGGGTCAGGCCCGTCCCCCTGCTGAGAAGACGTCTCTGGTGGTGGACACAGCAGAGCCTGGACCTCCCCGACCTGGAGCATAGTGAAAAGGATAAATGAAACCCACACTGATAGTCAGGAAGCCAGGGACACCAGGAGACAGATCTCACCTCTTCCCTGTCTTCATCCATCTCCACCCGACAGTAGGAGTTGACGGACAAGTCGTCCCTCAGGTCGTCCTGGCTGCTGTGTGGTGGCTCCACTCGTCCACTGAAGAACAGCACAGTCTCTGGACTGGGATTGGGCCAGGACAGGATTCCCTGTTTGTCCACACAACACAGAACCTACACAGACACAAACACAAATCATTCAGCAGTTGAACAAATGAATTGCTAAAGAGAACCTCAGCAGCGTCTTCAACTCCTCCACCCCCAGCTCTGTCTCCTGTCTATTCCTAGTGTCTCTAATACGTCCATCATAGCTGATCTCACCTCCGTCCTGTAAACCCTTCCCTTCACCTTAGCTGACACTTCAGTGTTCTGTTCATCATCTGGTGTAAAAAACCTAAACTGTAGGTACAACACTGCCAACTACAGGACATAGAGAGTACTACAGGTGATATAATATATTTTTTCTCTTTCTTGTCCAAAGAAGTATAGAATAGTAAACAGGGACGTTCCAGTTTTGCAGTGAGTGGACTCACGGTGACAGATCCCAGAGTGTGTAACAGACTGGAGGTGTAGCACAGCGTCTGGGATTCTCCCTTCAACACTCCCAGAAAGTGTCTCCACACACAGCGCAGCATCTCCTGTCAGGACATCAACATTGGAAATTAGTCAAGAGAAAAGTTGATCACAGTTGATCACAGTTGATCACTCAGTCAGAGGTGTACGGAGGCTCAAACGTTGGTCTGGGGCTGAGGAAGGACTTGGATTAAAATAAGGTTCTAGTCTAGTAAGACGTATGTCACGATGATTAATCAATAATCACCGTCTTCACAGATAAAACTGGTTGGATTCAGAAAGCCAGAAGTCTTTTTCCTACTGGCCAGTGGTGGTACTGCAAACATTAAATTAAATTCTCATTGGGTTATGGTTCTCATGGTTCTATTGTCCACAGAACAGTACCACTGAGACCCCAGGCCGGACGTTCAGACATGTACTGGGTCCATATTCACTGTTTCATTCAAATCACAGGAAATCTGATGGATTTTTTTCTTCAGACAGAGACCATAAGCAATGTTGGAGACAAAACACAACGAACACAGAACACACAGGAGCCACATGTTGAAAACCAAATCAAAAGTCAATGAATTTCATTGGAGTGGAAACAAACAGGGCCAAAGCAGAGAGGTTTAATCACAGACGCGACAGCAGGTGATCTGATCTGATCCGATCTGATCCACAGCTGCTCTATGAAGAAGTGATGATGCCTGGGAGGTGCAAGGAGTTTGTGGGGGGCGGGTCCAGGGCATGTTGGAGCCGCTAACGTAAAAGAACATGGCGTGAACGACTGAGGCGAGGCTGAGGTCAGGTGGAGCGAGGAGCCAGGCAGGTGAAGGAGGAGCAGGGAGGAGAGGGGCAGGGAGGTGACACAGCGAGAACTTATACCTTGGAGGAAACCACTTCGGTGTAACTGCTTAGAGTGTCCTCAGAGAACTTAGCCAGCTGGAGGAGAGAAGAGGTGGTTAAACCACAGAGGGAGGGGCCTCTGTGTGTGTGTGTGAGTGTGTGTGTGTGTGTGAGTGTGTGTGTGTGTCACTAACCAGACCAACTGGAGTGACTCGGCTGAACTCTGCCAACACCCGGGCTTCTCCAAAAGCGTTCACCAGAACCCACATGACAGGGAACAGCAGAGGCAGGATGGGCAGAACCCCCATCAACTGGAGACACACAATTATGGATCACCTTCATCATCACCTTCATCACTCATTATTCTACTAGTCATTTCAAGGCCTCCCACCTGCAGCTGAAAGAAGTTGTAGCAGGGTGGGGTGAGACTGGGTGGTTTGCAGAAATAGCGAATGGTGTTCACCAGCAAGAACGCCACCTACAGGAGATGAAATGTAAACCCGGCAGTGAGGCAGCGTCTATGAAAAGACATACTGAACTTGTTTGTGATGCTGACCAGAACCACAGGACAGACGATCTTGGTGATGACCGACTGGACCGTAAAGCGCTCGTTGTCCAGAACTGTGATTGGCCGAGAAAGAGCCGCCTCCAGGCTGTTCCTGTTGGAAACAGAGGAAGACGATTTGATTGACTGTAGTTTTCACATCCACTTCAGTTCAGTTTCCTGATCCATTGTCTGTTTGCTGAGCTGATTATCCTAATCCTAATCTGAGCATCTTCTGCCTCCTCCTCCTCATCATCTTTGTAGACAAGTACTGCAGTAATACTTTAGGACCAGGGTTTTCACCTGACTGTGTCCAGGACTGGAGTCCGGACCACCCTGAAGAGCCGATGCTGCTGGGGGTTCTGGGGTCCTCTCTTCTCATTGGATCGTGGTGAAGGAGGTGGGGAAAAGGGCGGGAATAAATCTCCGGGTTCCAGCACGATGTGCTCATCGTCCTGAGGAAGGACAAAAATGTTGATCCCGACACAGAGCTTCCTCTGGGGTCACAGTGTGGCCTGTCACTGACCTTAATCCCTCTCAGGGAGGCGAAGGCTTCCTGTCCAGGCCTCAGAGCGATGATGTCCCCCTCCACCAGGAGACTGACGGGCAGGTTGACCAGCTGAGAGTCTCTGTATGTCCAGTGCAGAGACCAGGATGGAGAGGTGGGCGTGTGGAGGTCGGGGTAGAGACACTGAGGCCAGCGGACATCAGCCACACCCCCGGACAGATAATCTGGATGAGTGCGAAACCAAGGTGAGAAAGAACCATCAAGTACAGTCATTCATTTCAGTGATGTCAAATCTGTTCATCTGCAGGACTTGATCGAATTGGTCTGTGACACCCAGAAGACAACATGTCCCACATGAAGACATGGAAGACACTGAGTGCTGGACTCTCTGGACTCACGGCTCAGCTGGGTGATGATGCTCCTCAGGCGTCGCACCATCTCACTCCTCTTCAGCCTCTCCTGACGTCCCACCAGCAGCATGTTGAGGACAAAGAGCAGCAGCAGGGCCGCGGAGTTCACCAGCTCGATACCTGAACTGTGGACCAGGAACAGATTACACTAAAGGCACAGACAGTCCCTTAAAAGTCTGACAGAGGACAGAAGAGCCGTCCTACCTGCCCAGCGGCTGACTGCCGTGACAGCACAGGAATCCCAGGGACACCAGGAGGGTGAGGGCGGCTCCAGGCCAGTGGAAACAGGAGTGACGGTTGCCATGGTAGAGGAAGCTGTTCAGCCATTGGTCCTGGATAGACATTAGGGGACAAAGGAGGACAGCAACTGGACATGAGACCCAGTCATGTGACTGTCTGTGTGTCTCCCATGGTCGCCGGACACTTACCTGGACAGAGGAGTGCCTGTGTGCTGCCCTCTGGTGCAGCTCCAGCAGATTGCTCAGCTGGTCCTGCAGTTTGACCAGAGCCTGACCAGTGGTCAGACCCAGAGACACAGCACTGTCCTCCTGACAAACAGAGAAGAAAGGACGGTCAGATCAGACAAGAATAACTTTGGACTTCACCAGCAGGGTCAGCACCCTGAGTTGACCCTACCAAAGACAAGGGCAACAGGAAGTACATCATCAACAGATTGGAATCCTCCTACAGGTCACACTGACCGGGGTGTTCATTAAAAGAATACAGCAGTGTTTGTTTGTCCTGGGGGACAGTAGAAGGTCTAGTCCAGGGGTATCACATGTGGATGGTGGGACAAAAATGGCCTGTAGTTGGGTTAAATCTGGAACGCTTGGTTAATTTTGAAACTGAAAAATGAACAAACTTTATATTGTGCTGCTTTGTAAAAATATATTTCATTAAATATCAAGATTTGCAGATGACTTTCAACTTATTTGGATGAAAACAGAGAGAGAAAAATGGACGTATTTATATAAAATCAATGGTCTGGCTGATTGATGTATCTATTCAGGCTGATTGTGGCTCCTGATCCATAGTTTGACAACCCTGACGGTGAAGACTGTTCTCACGGATGGCAGATTCAAGTCAAGGTGTGCCCAAACTGTGACTTGTGGTCCATAATTGGACATGGAGGCTCGGTCAGGAGCGGATTAATGGAAAGAAAAGGAACAAAATATAACCCATCACCAAAGTGAACAGTGAAGAACTTTAAGCACAGTGATTGGGGACGGTACCGTGCTCAGTGGTAACTTGGCAGTTAGTTGACTTAAACCTGAATGTTTGACTCTAACTATGCTTCCTTAAGCACCAAGTCAACACTGCCCCCGGAGGATAGGATAACTAAAATATTAATGACCTGTGCTGTGACCTCAGCCAGTAATGATGTACAGAGTGAATGATGACAGCAGTGAATCAGCTCATTCAGTTAAGGGTGAGGAAGTACAAAGACATCGTGCAATATGTCCATTGTTTTTGTCTTTTATATATAATAGACCAATTTAGAAGAAGGGTTAGGGAGGACAAGGGAGAGGGAAGAGACAGAGACCATTGAATGGGAAAAGAACATGTTCCCATATGGTCTTCATCCTCTTCATCATCGCCATCAGTCCCACACAGCCGAGCTAAAAATATCCTCCATTTCCTCCAATAACAACGTCTGAAAGAAAAATCCAGACAAAGATAAAAAAAAAAAAAAAACACCCACAGAAACAGTGGGGGAGCACAGAGGGGGAGAGAGAGAGCCTGGGAGAGACAGAGAGAGGGATGGGAGAAAGAGAGTATACTGTAGCACCAATCATGAATCCCCTGAGGAATTGAAAGAATGATTTAAGTCATCTGTTCTGTTCTGTTCTGTTCTGTACCAGATGTTTACATATACTGTAAATGTTTAACCGTTTACGTCTAATTTTATGTTCAAGTTACAGCGGTGCACAGCGATCCCTCTCCTGTCACAGTTGACGGGAAAAACCACAAAGCAGAGCCAATATAGTTATTATATATTCATATATATGTATTGCCATACATATACATGTATAACATATACATGTTCATGGCCAGAACAACTGGCTATGGACCAGTATATAAATATACATACTGTATATGTGTGTGTGTGAAGAACCCCTCCCCACACTGTAGAGTCCTTTCCCACATAAATATATACACAGTGGAGTTGTTGGAGAACAGTATAATGTAACAGGGTGGGCAAAACATTTGGCTCGTGGGCCACATTGAGTCATTGTGGGCCTGAGTCTGGAGCAGACAGATTTGTGTGAACTGAGATGAATAATTGTAGAAGTCATGAAAAAAAGGCTAAGATTCTTGAGGTCATTCCACTGAACAGTATCTAATGAGGAAATGCTGCTATTGGAGGCAAAGGACAGAAGAATATTGGTAATATATATATAGCGTTAGCCTCATAGCATAATTGCCTGAGTCATATTTCAATGTTTATGACTAAGGCAATTATGCTATGAGGCTAACGATATATAGTTTGGACAATTTTGGTTACACGCTTACATTTAACGCCCTACATATTTACTGTTGTGTTTTTACATTTATTTTGTCAGGTGGTTGTGATGAAACAGTCCCAACACCAATATATTTCCTGATGTAGACACTTTTAACTAACTAGCTAACTAACTAACTAACTAACCACAGCGTTAAATAACAAAATTAAGAAATGGTTGCAGTAGCTACAGCAACAAAAATCTGTTTATGCTGCCATCACTAAGTTGTTGTACGGTTGTCTCAGATCAGTCTGAAGACTCAACACAGTGAAGTCAGTCTCACTCTGAGGCCGAACAGTTTCTAAAAAGTCCAAGGTTCTGTCAGCACCAGGGTGCCCCACCCACCTGTGGGCGTGGCTTCACTCAGGTAAGATAACAGAGCAGAGCAAACACATCTTAGGTTAAAGAAAAACTTGAGACTCAAACGTCAAACATCTGTGTTTAACTCTGAGGTTTGACCTCTCACTTCTACTGAGCGTGAATGTAACTGACCCGGAACGATCTGAGCGGGTAACACGGAGAACCTGGAAGTGTGCAGCTGCTAACTTAAGTACCAGCTGGACTGACTCCAGGGGAACCAGAGAGCAGATTTAGATCAAAGGGTTTACAGGCACTATCGCCTGGTTTCACCTGGTGTGTCCTCACTGGGATAAGCTCAAATCAACACGGTGTTCTTGACGGTGCAGATACGTCTGGTCTTATTCATCCAGGTCATGATATTTAACATTAAGTGGAGAAGAGAGTGGTCTAGAGGAGAAGAACTACAAGTGTTCCCTCTTCCATGAATCAGAAACTGAAGAAGTTCCTAAGCTGATGAGTGGAACTTCCAAAAGTCCAATTGATTACAACTAAACTTTTTGGATTGAAGCTGTGGAGGAAATATTCCTTATTCTGATGTTCCACCACCTGACCTCTGAGGTTTCATCAGCTCCTCAGAGACTCCTTATATAAACTCACCTGCTTCTTATCCTGCGGCTCCATGACAACCACGACAACCTCTCCACATGCTCCGCCCTCTGCACTGCCAACGCCACCTACTGATGCTGTAAGAGGCGAACTCCACCCACAGCTGCTGTCGGTGAAGGTGCTGAAGAATGAGGGACAGACGGATGGTTTACTGACTGTGAACCATCAAGAACCTTGGATCGACCTCACCTCCTCCCTGAGGAGGTTGGGTTGTTGTTGCAGGAGCAGCAGGAGCAGCAGGAGCAGCAGGAGCAGCAGGAGCAGCAGGAGAGTGGCCGCCTGTGAACAGACAACACAGGTGTCAAGGAAAGAAACTGAAAATTCAATTAAAGTGTTTACTGCCGGCCACTACATTTTTTTTTCAAAGTGATCTGGGTCTGTGTGTGTGGAGGTCAGTCAGGCTGCAGGTCAGCGGTGATGTTGTCAAAAGAAAAGCCTGAATCTCCTGACACCGGACTTTGGCTCCGACTGACCACATAAGCAGGTTCCTCTGTCACAAAGAACTCGGCTGAACTCTACAGTCAGCAGTTTGGACCTTCACAGACTCCAGAACCATCAACCAATCAGAGGGGAACAGAACCAGAGAGAAGGGGAAAGACATGGGAGGGGGCAGACAGACAACGGATCGATCCAAGAACCAAGTGGATCAGATTTCACAGAGTCAAACAGAATTTGAGCCCAAACTCTTACTCTCCAATAATAATCCACTGGAACCAACTGCTACTATCCGCACCTGCAACAACATCCTGGTACTATTCTCTGTACATCACTGCCATGGTGAACGTTAAACCCAACCCTCACCTAGTGACTGTACCACTCCTGTAAATATCATACAAAACATATTGTATATATGTGTATATGAATGTGTGCGTACATATATCTATATATTTATGCATACGATACATATGTATATGTGTATTATAAAAGTAAATTTTACATGATTTTGTAACAAATTAAATTTTTACCATGAAATCTACTTGCTGTAAAAATGTAAAAAATACTATGATCATAATTAAATTGACAAAAACAATGTGTAATAAACATTACATTACAAAACACAGTTCAGTATCATGTTCCGTCTCTGCTATTATAATATCATGCCCAACAATAGAAACGTTGTTGTTGCTATTATTATGATTATTATTAATAATATTTGGAATGATAATCTACTGAGGCGAGGACATTTGGTGGACTTTAACGTCCGTACCAGACGGTTGGCGGTTCGACTTCCACGACCTCCTGGTGAGACCCTCAGAAAGACGACTTTACATGAATTTAATCAAAAACGAGGGAAGAATCTCCGCCGCTGCTTCTCCTCTGCTCTGAGCTGCTCCTGTCCTTCATGTCAAAGACAGATGTTCATAGCAAACACGACGACACCATCACCTCGGTCCCGACAGAAGAAAACTAAATCACTCACCGTCTGTCGTCTTCTTTTCTTTTCTTTAAATCCTTCTTGTTCAAAGATTGTTTTTAGAATTCCTGTTTTCCTGCTCAGAACAGGAACACAACCCCTGTACTTCCGAGGTTTTCGCGAGCAACGGCGGCCATGTTGGAGTCTTCTAACTGGAGGGAGGGGCACTCACGTGTGATTTGACAGTCTGAGAACTCTGCCCTTCGACTGGTCGAGATGGAAGAGGTGGGCGGGACTGACGGCGGCGGTTTTATTTTGAAATAAGAGACTACGGAAGTGGCCTAAGGTGTCACAACGAAGGTAGCACAAAGGTATAAAAAGTATGGATCGAATTCTTACAAACGTGGAATATTACAGATTAAAGTTTTAAAAAGAATAAGACAAAATATTTAAAAAACAAATAAATCCAGTCAAGGGTGGTAAGCTGCTTGATGAGGATACGTCCAAATATATTAATTTATTCACCTTTTAAAATAAAAACATTTTTGACGGGTAATATGACGCGTACTTCCGGTTTATAGTCATGAAAATACTGTTGACAAAGGGGATAAAAATGGTGGAATAACTGGTGGTTGGCAGTTTATGAACAGATTTATTGACTGTACAGAATACCAGGAAGAGCACCTTCAGAACTAACTGTTCATTTAACGATTGTTTACCTTTGGCTAAGAAACTTAATTTTTACAGAAAGCTCCTTTACATTTTCAATGATTAACAACATGTTTAAACAAAAAGCTAAGCTAAGACTATCCACCTTTAACAAAACAGGAGGAATGACAAAAGGCACTCTACAACATTTACATTTGTCAACAAAAATCCTCACCTCCATATAATAAAAAACATTGACGAGGTACATTTTTCTTCATCTCCACAATATAGCAATTTTATAGATTAAAAATACTATATAACAGGAGAAATGATTAATAGTAATAAAAAAACAAATAAGAACATAAGGACAAGTCACTGCAAATGCATTTGAGTATTACTTAAAATAAAATAAATCCTGTTATATAAGTATACAGTGGAGTTGCCTGGGGTTTATTCATTTGTTTCACAAAATGTAAAAAGGAGTTTCTTTTTAAGATCAGACATTGATGAATGGATCTGGCGAATTGCCATTTGTGTATGTAACATTTACTGATTTCCATGGGTGTTGTCAGGAAATGAGCAGAACTTTTGTTCCAAGTCAGAAAACTGGTTTGTACAGGTCCTCTTTAATCTCAGCTGGTCCCTGGATGATGTTCTTGTGATCTGTGTTCTGATTTAAATTCACAAACAAGACTCACAGCCTGTACTGGTTCAATTCTGTTTTTATTCAGTGTAAAAGTCAGATCTTTAAAAAAAAAAAAAAAAAAAAAAAAATCACTGGATAAACTTTCACAGCCATGCGGAAAAAACTTTTTGCAACGCTTGTAAACCAAGAAGCCGTCCATCACAACCAACGTTAAGATTCAAACATTTTGGCTTTTATGTACAAAGTCTATCAAAGCTCCATCACAGCACAAAGTCAGACCATATAAGAAAGGAAAGGAGACGCTATCAAAAAGGTTCTACGTACAAACCTCAAACTGCTATTGTACCACGAGGGTCAGTGTTCAGATCAATAGATTTATTACTATTCACATAGATCTTTTCATTTGTATCCAAAATAAATTTTGCACCATAACCCTCTCAATGCACAATTATTTTCAGACAATAATAACAATATTAATAATCCAGATACATTATACGCTGTTTTTATCAAATATATATATATATGTTTATGTATATATATATCATCATATGTAGCACCACGATATAATTGTTTAATATAACTGTAGGGACCATCACATACAAAAGACCCGTGTTAGTATCCAAGAAAAAAAAAAAAAACACAACACAAGATAATTATACAACTTCAGGCTGTTTCTCCATCAGTCAACATGTTACTGGAAGCTCTTCTCCACAAGAGGGCAAAAATGACCAGCTCTGAGACCTCTGAGATTTTCCAATAAAATAAATTTCAGGGTGGAATAAAAATATGACGTAATTAATACAATGAAAAGAAACGGCTGCTGTTGGTTTTGCATGGTCTTAAAGACAAAAATCAAATAAACATCTGAGCTACTCAAATGTTCCTTTTTTTAATGGTGTGTTATTAGGATCATTAGTAGATTTTTGAGTTATAGAAATTTTATTCATGTATTTTTTTTTTATTTTGCTGACAAAAGAATAAAATATGATGCGTTTTTCCAAGCAAGAAATATAATCACAAAATAGCAGGACACAAAAAATAAATAGAGGTTTAGCTCAACAAAAAGGAAAAAAAAAACAACGAATTGAATACATTTACTGCCCCCCTGTGGTGCGGAGCTACCAGGACCTTTGTTGACAGTGTGAAGGAATTAAAAACACATAACATGAGGAAAACTGAATTTGAACTAATAACAATCACAGATAAAGTTAAAGAATTTCTTTTCTACATGCATTCAGCTGACTAGCGCCACCCATCCAAACGTTTACCTCAACATACACTGTAGCTTTTACCGCCAGCTGCCAATGAACAAAGACGTGAAAAAACACAGAAACATTTCAACACACGCGGTCGTCACGGTTACAAACTGAGGGATAGTTTTCTACCAGGACAGGTGAAAAGAACAGAAATCAAAAACAACTGATTGTGCATTTGATTATTTTTGGGAGAGTGTGTGGGGCTGGGGGTTAGCAGCAGCAGTCTTTAGTCCCTAAAGCAGTCCTTTATATGTGTACGTTCTACTGCAGAAACTGCCTGACGCAAGAGTTTCTCTAAACTTTGCCTCAAAAGCGAGGAAAGAAAAACACTGGCGTTTTTGGAAGAACGTGTTCTAGTCCAAACATTGGTGTTAAAGAACATCACAATAGACTTGAAACGACCCTGAATACAGTCCGACTGCGAGATATTTCAAATTTGAGTTGAAATAATAAATTAGCACAAGTGAAGGCAGTCCGAGTCCAAGGAGAAACTACAGTCGTTCAACAGCCATTGTGATCTTCAAAGTTAGGATGATGGAAAACCAAAGACCGACCAATGAAACAGCAGCAGACCAGAACCAACTGCAGTCTTTCAGGACTGACCTAGAACTGAGCCAGGATTCTGCATTTGGATTCGCACTCAGTCCAAAAATGGTCATCAACACAAACAGTCTGATCCGATTTTAAGTCTCGTTTCACCATGAGATTGGTGATGGAATATTACTAACATTGACTCGAAACATTTTCAAAAATTACCTATTTATACAAATAAAATGACATGTATGTTGTTCAGAAACTCAGTAGTTCTTTAACGTGGACAAAAAAAAAATCCAAAGGTCAGAAGTGAAGTACTGCAGTCAGTGTGGAGCTTATTGACAACCAGGTGAACACCATGAAGAAGCTCTGGAACAGCTGCACGGTTTATGAAGAGATAAGAGAAAAACAAGATCCTGAGAAGTGATTCATGACCCCTACTGGCAGAAGGAGAAACTACAGATAAATATTTGAAGAGTTTAAATCTGCTCTTGATCCACAAGTAATTAGGTTTTCATCACAGGAAAAGTGACTTGATGTGTTTCTGTGTTAAGGAACTCTCTGTATAGACAACAGTTCAGTTGGATTTGTCATCAGGTTCTACTGAGCTGTGCTGCTCGAAGCCTCTCCTCTCTTACGGTTTGGTGTCTCGTCTTCAGGAGGACGTTACTTAAGTGTTTTTTTTTTTATCTATTTGCATATTCTAACAGGCGGCCACCGTTAGTTTCTCTCACGTGGCTGACATCAGGAGGTAGTCGATAAATAACTGCTGCAAAAGATCAGAACTAAGAAGAGTGAATGAGGAGTTGTGTTTCTTTCTGACCAATCTGGACGACTAGACTCTCTTACATCATAGACATTCACAATATACATATATATTTATATATATATATATCTTTATACTTTTTTTATATATCATCCTGTAGCTTCACTATTAGACATTTAGACTTTAGTTTCAGTTTAGACATTTTAAAAGAGAGGCTGTTTGAGACAGTTCTACAGCTGCGATCACACAAAGTCCAAAGAGAAAAATCAGTGATTTGAGCTCCGACCATGACCAACACCAAGCACTGTTAAAAATTATTACTATCACTGTTATCATCTGTCCACTGTGACTCATAACTGGCCTGCACACAGCCGACAGAGAGGAGAAAACTTCGAAAAAATATATGAAATATGTTTATGTTTGCATACTGAGCTGCTATAAAATGAATGATGAACTGGTGACATGTCTGTCTTTATCCATGGAAACTAAAGTCTGCAGTATGGAGTCTGAAGAGTGTCACCCATCATCATCATCATCATCATCAACAGTTTCTATTACTTTTGAATACTTTCTTCACCCTTTTTAAGAATACAGTCTAGTTTAATGCTGTCTTTCTGCTTAATAATATTGTTTGTTTAGTTCACTTTGATGTTTTACATTTTTTTAAAATAAATAGTTAGTAGGATACGGTGCAGGGATTATTGGAACATATCGACTTCAGTGAAGTGTATTTGACTGTAATGATTGAGTGACACAGTCCAGACTCCACATGCTGTAGCACAGCCTTAAACATTGTGTTAAATCAGACTGAAGTCTTCTACAACAGCAGCTGTTTCTCTGTTTTTCTGGTTTTTTTTTTAAGATACTAACCCTCATCGCACCAGCTAGTTTTAGCGCCCTCTGCTGCTGTTAATGTTACACCTGTTAGATGAGCAGGAAAAGTTTTTCTTTTGGATTTTAACCCTGTGGTTCTGCTGCGACAGTCTTTTAAATATTTACTCTTATGTGTAAAACGACACCTTACATTTCCCCACTCAGGCACCAGAAAAAAAATAAACACCAACTACATTAAGACACCGCTATTATCTCCACCGCTGTCTAAGAAAGACTTTTATACAAAAAAATTAATAACAAAACAAAAAGCAGAAACTTCAAGTACTTTGACCAAAGGAAATAGTCCACCTGGCAAAACATAAGAGAGAAAACTAATATACACACATTTGTTCCAGCCCTATGTCTCTGATCAGGCTGCTCAGTGGGCAGTGCTCACTGACTGCAAAAACACCAAACCAAGATTTATATTCATACTGAAGTATATGTGCTGTTCTACACCTGTGTGTGTGTGTGTGTGTGTTTATATACAAAAAGCTGTTTTTAAAAAAGAAAGAAAGAAAAAAAGACCTGGCTCATCAGAAGTTCTCACAGTTTCTACAGGTCTCTGTGCGTGGCCCAGATTGTGGTCAAGGCAGGACGGGCTCCCGACACACCACCATGTGACGTAGGACGAAACAGGAAGTGGGTGAAAACCGTGGTCCGAGTGTGGGATGAAGATGACTGGACTGGTCAGGCTGGAGGATTCTAATTGACTTCAGTGAGATGCATTTGTTGTGTGAACTCATCCAATGATTCCTTCAAATAAAACCGAAAACAAAAGGTTCTGGAAACAAAGACCTCGTTGAGATTCGACCACAACACGTTGATGTTGAAGAATTTGGTCCAAAAAATAAAAAAATCTTGTTAGAAACTTTAGAAAACTCAGAAGAAAACCATGTTCTGAGGAAAAAAGAATTCTTAATGCTGCATTCACAAACATCCTCTGGTGATCAATGTTCCATGATGAAGACATGAGGACTGCTCCAGGAGAAAAATCTTCTTGTCTGATTGAACGACAGACTCCAAACATGTCAACTCAACGATTGCTCCACTCAAACAGATAAATCCCAGGTGTGGCTGTGGTCCAGGAAAGAGAAGGTCCTGGAACTTCCTGGTTGGTGATCTTTCTGGAAGCTGGAAACCTCCACATGTTGAATGCAGTCTGAAGTTTTAGGCTTTTTGTGATTCGTCCTGATCCCTGGTCCAGAGGAGTGTCTCGGAGGAAGGTGTCCTGTCTGGGTTGCGACCCGTGGAGCCTTCAAGGCTCCTGTTTGATGTAGTAGCTGCCGGAGCCGTTGCTCTCCTGGTCTGAGGTTCCCTGTGAAAAAGTGAACTCGTCCACTTCTGCTGCCTCTTCCTTCATTCTCAGCAGAGACTCTACAGAAGGGACAGGGGACAGAGAGAAGACAGGGGACACAGTGATGGTGATTTTCAGCTTCAGGTCTGAGGTTCAACGTCCAGTCAACAATCAGGAGACCTACAGACGTGTCATGGTCACAAACAACCAATAAAATTGACAAACACAATGTTTCAATTACACCAAACTATTTGACCTGGAGCAGTAAAAAATGCTGACCATTGGCGGACACAGGACCAGAGGTCAGTGGCTGCAGCTGTGTACAGTACATATCCATTAGATAACCAGTACCATGGACAGCACCAGGGACAGAGGACCATGTCTAAGTCTTTACTGTGGTTTATTTGTTTACAGTAAAGGGTCAAGTACAGGACAGAGCTCAGCATCAGGAACTGCAGTAGATTCCATCACTGGAGAGCATTTACTGTAAGTAATTGTTGGGACTGGAGTTCACTCAGGGACAAGAGACAGGATGTGGGCAGAGCCTGCAGAACTGTCTGTGAACCCTGGGACGCCAAGGTACCCGGGGAACCTCCAAAAGTCCTTGAAACCCTGTTCATGTTCCTGTTCTGTTGTCAAATCCCCTTAGAGGAGACTTGAGAATGAAGGACCTACTAGATCTGGATCCACAGTCCGGACACTACTGCAGAAGAACAGCAGTAGAACCGTGTATCTGAATCCAGCTCCTGTTGGAAAACTGTGTTTCATTTGTTAGTGTCATTTTACCTGATTTGTGGGTTTGGTGGAGGTGGGTTCGGGGCCGGGGCCGAGCAGGCCCTTGTGCGGGGGAGGGGGGCGGACTCTGCTCTTCATCCCCTGAGAAGCTGCTCCTCCTGGTGCCTGACTGACTGAAGGGCCGTCGACCAACAGGAATCTTCCTCTCTAAACACCAAGTGGGACTCAGGTGAGCTACGGGGGCTCGGTTCACACAGGCTTCAACGTTGACAGGACCCCCCACTTATGTGTATGTGTGTGTGTGTGTGTGTGTCACCAGAAGACAGGTTTGAGAAAGTTAAAGCTGGAAACTGTTTTACCCACAGTCGCCTAAAGGTGGCCCCGCACAGGGTGTTCCAACACACCTTGTGTACACATGGAAACATATTTGAAAGGAATATTTCTGGTTCCTGATGGAACACCTCACACCCGTGTTATACCTGATCCTGAGTCAGTGGGACACCGGGCCTTCTACAAGAACATTCTGAACTAAAAGACCAGGGATCTGGGACCTTGTCACTGACCAGCGGTCAGCATATGACAGGAGACGACTGATGAGCACGCTCACCAATCACCAACATCAGCTGACCACCACCACCAATAACAATGACAAGAACAGAAAGACGGCACACTGACAGTAACAACAAATGACCACCGGGTGAGAGACAAGAGAGCAGAGGATTGGACAGAAGAGGGAGGTGACATCAGAGGGAGGAGACTTACTTTTCTTTTGGCCTTTGTACTGCTGAGCCTTCTTCTTCTGTTTGGGCACTGACTGAGGCAGCTCTCTGTTACCTGGAAACCAAGAGCACAAACACCACTGAGTCTTTTTCTTCTCCTGGAGCTCCTTTTTCAATATAAATAAATTAAGTATTTGAAGTAATACTACATCAACATGATGTACTCATTGTCCAGATATGTCTATCTGCCCCTCCTTACTCTGTGAAGCAGGCGGTTGGAGCTGATAGCCAGTCAGTTGACACCAGCCCACAGGGTAGAGGTCAGGCGACTCACAGTCCACCCACTGGTCATACTCATCCTCCCAGCCATCAAAGTGAATCCTCAGTAACCGGTGCACAATGCGGGTCACGGTGGCGACACACACCAGCCTGGGCTCCATCAGGTCCACGGCCTCCAGCTTCATGCCCTGACGGAAGCCGTGATTGGGCACATCCTGGAAGACGAGAAGAATGAGGTGACCGTCTGGATTCATTCATTGGTTCTAATTCTGTGGTTCTGGATGGACAACAGACGTACCTTGTTAAATAGCTTGACAGGAGCAGCGACTGATCCCGTTTCTTTGAGGTAGTCGAACCATTTAAATGGTAGTTTAGTGTACCCTGTGGACCACAGTCACAGTGGTCGGACTAAGGTTTAAAATTTGTTCAAGAAAACAAACAAAAAAAAACCTAGAGGCTGCAGTGTCCATCACTTACCTCGAGGGGGCGTGAGTTCAATGCTGTTAATTTCACAGAAGCCAGCAGGAAAGATGGAGGGTGAGGAGCCATGGTAACAGAACCAATCTGATCCGTCCACAGCCTCTGATCCGTCAATCCCAATCATGAGGTACCCGTCTGCTAAAACCTGGGCCATAAGAAACACCAGAACCAGAAGCTGAGTTGGTCTTGAAATGGATTATTTTATAAATGTGAGGTAAACACAGACAAACATCCACACTGACCTTTCTTACAGTGGCTACACATATAGCTGAGAGATTGAGGGGGTCGATGGCCTCCAGCTTCATCCCATCTCTGAACCAGTCCCCGGTCTGATCCAGCTCCTTCACCTGAAACACATAGATGTTGGACGTGTGTTTGTTGTTAAAGGTTGAGGGACAAATCTCAGCATCATGGTCCAGAAACACCAGCGTTACCTTTTGGAAAAGCTGAGCTGGAGCGTCCATTTTACCCTCAATTTTTTTGGTGACATCTGCAACAACAAAACAGACGTCATTTATACAAACATGTCAGCGTGACGGGTCCAACTGCTGTCTCTATGCTGTGGAACTGACAGACAGCAGGGACAATGAAATAAAGGAATAATAATTTAAATGAAAGGAAGTCCCACCGGATCGTTTGAAGCGGTGGCCGATGCTCCGTGACCAGCCGATGTTGTGTATGAGCGGACTGTACATGTGACACCAGAAGTCGTCAGATCCATCTTGGCTCTCCTCGTAAACCAGTCTGAGGCGGCCACCAATCACCTGTTCCACCAGTGCCACCCGTGTCCGGCACAGGTAGTTCTTGTCCACCACCTCTACCCGCATAAGCTTCTTAAAGGGGAACTGCATGTTCTCGTGTACCTGAGGTGAAACAAACCCAGGTGTAGTTGCTGTTGTGTAAGGCAGAAAAATATCTCCAACTGTCACCTCCCAGGGTTGGGCTGGCGGCTCAGTCTCACCTTGGTGTTGAAGTCAGATGGCAGTGTTTTCGCTCCAGTGAGACGTTTTATAAGAAAAGCTTTCCAGTTTGAGTATTTATGCTGTATACCTGTGGGGGGGGGCACACAAAAAAACAGATCAGCATAATACAGAGTTTCTCTAACCCCCTCAGGAGCAGACCTTTCAAACATCAGGACTCACTTTTTGGAGGTACAAGAGGTTTCCCACTGGAAGCGCACCAGCCGACAGGATGAATCTCAGGGATGCAGAGATTACACCAGAAGTCTTTACTGTTGTCGTTGTCAAAGCCCTCGTACCGCAGGAGAGCCTTGAACCCTGTGGAGGGGGGGGGCAATAGATTTGTTATGATTGAACCAAATGACAAAAACAACCAAACTGCATGTGTCCACAGTGCACCAGTGTCACCTGCTAGCTTAATGATTTCTGCAATCCAGTAGACTTTGGTGGAGAGGTTGGTGTCAGAGTTCAGAACTTCAATCCTAACACCTTCTTTTATGTCTCCCCAGCACAATCCCATCGGTGCCTGAGGGCCAACAAGCATCAGTGAAAAAGTCCTGCTAATTATCAGTTTTACTCGGGTTTGGATGACTTACGTGTTTGAAACAGCTGACAGGAGCACCAATGGTGTTATTGCTACAGATGTACTGGCCCCAGTCAAACGTTTCTATTGGAACCACTGTTAGACAGGAAACACATTCAGCCCAACAACATCCAACCATAGCGACAGCTTTGTTGACATCACTATCAGAAACTACAGATAAGACAACACACCAGCTTTAGACTTGGCCTGGTTCTGCTGACTGGCTTGGTACTGAGCGTAAGCTGCTAGTTTGGCCATCAGCGGCTGTTTCTGTAAGACTTTTGCCTTTTTCGTTGGAGGTTTGCCCTTTGGAAACAACAAGAGGACAAATATGAAGACCAACATTCAGATTTTGCTGTCCTAAATATCTCCAAGACTCACCTGTAGTCTCGCCAGGATGCTAGCTTTTTTGGAGTTGGAGGAGTAACTCCTGGAACACGAAACACTGCAGAAACGTTTGGTTTTGGAGTAGAAGGCGTCTCGTACTCCCACCATTCCGCACATCTCACAGGTGGCTGCACAGAGTTGCAGAAGAGTTAGAATTTAGAAATGAACTCCACATCTCAGTGTGTAGTCCTCTTTTATAAAGACTGACCCATGCCGGCCTTGCCATCGGGGTAAGTGTAGACCTGTCCATTGTTCTTAATGATGGGCAGGCTGACAGGGATGGAGGGAACCACCTCGTCCTCACTGTCTTCAGAGCTGGAGCTGCTGGTGGATTCTTCACTGCAGCTGTCGTAGCCATCAAACATCCCGAATGAGTCTCGCCGCTTTCGCTCTGAACGTGGAGTTCGTTCAGCCTTGGCCAAAACAAGATTCAAGAGTTAATATGTGATGTTCAGGAATCCTTTTTTGGACATATCTATAATCAAATTAATAACTACTTGACTTAAATATGAATTTTATTCACGCAATAGGTTTTGGATTTTGGGTTTAAAGCATAACTGAAAAGTATTAAGTGAAAAACTGTTTCACTGAATTACTATTATCTAACTATTATCATTTGTTGTTGTTAACAACTCAAAATGTTAAAGGTCAGGCTAAAATTGCATTTATTTGAGAAAATACAAGTTAGGAGCAATTGAAAATTGAGCAATCAGTTGAAAATACTATGTTATTTAAATCAATTATCACCATTTTGTAAAAGTACCACTCCACAGCATAACAGCTTTTATCTTTTAACACCTTATCTGACATTTCAGCATTAAAAACAGTAACAAAACCACATGCGATAAACCACGAGCAGAGAAAACAACGCAACATTAATTTCACTCGAGGCCGTCATTGTAAAAAAAAAATCATTTTTGTGACAACGCATGATTTAGTCTGACTAGATCAGGGATGACAAAGCAATTGTCATAGTGGGACAAAATTAGTAACTGCAAAGAAGTCACAGGCCAAACTGAAGGATTTATGAAAAATTATCTGTAAATACACACGTTTTTCTGCTCTCCAGATATTTTTTTTTTATATTAAAACATTGAACCTAGAACAACCAAAGCCTATTACCATCAACACACATGAAATTAAAATTGAAAAACACATATCAGTAGTATTTGTTGCTTATTCTTTATCTTTATCTATCTTGAATCTTTTTATATATATACAACAAAAAACATAACATATGTGTTATAACAATGAGCAATACTACAAATTCTGCCAGTATATAAGGGCTAGATCTGGGGCGGCCCAATGTAGTACACATTTAAATGATCTCGCAGGCCAAATATAATTACACTGCAGGCCAAATTTGGCCCCCAGGCCCGAGTTTAACACCTGTGGTCTTGGCAATAATTGCATTTTGTTGGTAAAGTAGTATTTTGTATTTAAGAGTCGCTTATGTATCACATTAAATAATGAACATTAATTATTTTGATTGCCACTGAAAGCCAACAGAAATTGGCCTGAATCAGCACAATTGTAATAATATTAATTTTCTTACATACGCTTTAAAGAGGATATTGTTTTCTAGAAAAACATAAGTAAAATCAGCGGAACACTTAACACCTGATTATTGTTTTTCTTCCCAGTGTTTACTTCCTCCTCACAGCTGCACGGCTACTGCACTAATGTTCAACACGTATAGCGAGAAAATCAGTGACAATGATTTTAAATTAACCCCAAAGAATAGTTTATCAATGTATACGATTGTAAAAACACACACACAACAGATGAATAAATGTCAAACTGACAGGAGAGGAAGCTTCGAGCGGCCTTTAACAAGGCTAACACTGTTAGCACTGCAGGCTAGCGGAAATATATGTATATCAACTATTTCTTTACAGAGCGAAATAAAAACTCTTTTATCAACAACAGTAATAAAAACGTAACATTCTATACACACAAAGAATAATTTTCTGGTTTAAAATCCATTTAACTGTAAGTTAAAAAATCAAAATTAAATAGTAAACTCCTGGTGCTGCCGCTGCAGGATAAAAACAAAGGATTACAGCTAGCCTCAGTTAGCGTTAGCACAGGAAACGGGCTTTTAACGGCTCCAAAAACACAATAATATCGGCTGAATGTTGTTTACCAGGTCCCGTGTGTCTTCCATCAGCCCTTCATATAGAGAAACTGCGTTTTCGCTCCGCTGCGCTCACTGGAATTTTAATAGGATAGAGACAAGAATCTGAGCTAATGGTGAGAAAAAAAAGGTAAAGAGAAACAACACATTAATGCGTGAAAACAGCCATTGCGCGTGCGCGGCGTAAAGCTGCTTTGCTCTGATTGGTGGAACAGGGAAAAGGAGGTCAGTGACACAGAAACAACAACAAAAAATACACACAGTGTAAAGGAAGGGATGAATGAATGAGCGCTCGCTCTGGCCGCGACAAAAACGCAACACTGACCGACTGTGTCACGTCCGTGGTCACACTGTCATGTTGTTCTTTTCAGAATTTGTACACACGAGACGACAAATGTAGTCCTGTAGATGAGATCTTTTTAGGTCAGCCATCCATTAGTTTGACTTCAATTGTCCATGTTAGCTTGTTATTGACAACAAGAATGGCTGATTAAAATCCAGACAAATATATCTAGAAATATTGGATAGTATGTACTTAACATTTTTGCTTAATACTGGAAACTGTCCCTTAACATCTGTTTTTCCTCTTTAGAGCAGTACAATTTAGATCAATTGGTAAAATAACAGAGAGGAATAAAAAAATAATAAATAAAACAAAAGAATGAATCTAAAAAGACTCAAAACTTGTTTGTTGGTCGCTGCTTTGCACTCATTCTCCATATACAGGTATAC
This sequence comes from Paraplagusia blochii, assembly GCA_016785265.1. Classification (NCBI taxonomy): domain Eukaryota; kingdom Metazoa; phylum Chordata; class Actinopteri; order Pleuronectiformes; family Cynoglossidae; genus Paraplagusia; species Paraplagusia blochii. Next base: position 339,705 of record JAFBJS010000951.1, read on the forward strand.
CCTTCTGAAAAAAAAAATCACACAGAGTCGATTGCTTTTCACATAAAATAAATCTTTCATACTTTTTTATTTTCATCTTGTTCATTTACAACAGTAACTGTAAGTTTTCAGTAACATTTTTGGACACAGAACAGAACTGCCATTTAAATCAGGGGTCAGGAACAAAATGTGTTTTTTTTTTTACCACTGGCCTGTGGCTCTTAGATTAATTATTGCAGATGTTTCCTAACAGCGACTAATAAATTATTCTGCTGATACGCAACTAAAAATGTTGAAGAGAAATAATCTTAAAAAAAAACTATAGGAGCACACTCTTTGTGTTAAATAATCCTTAATTCCTCAACACATGCATTTTGCACACAAAATGTAAAATAAATAAGAGTGTGGTTATTGATTGAATAAAACTAATAAAATAAATTAATGACAGACTTCCTTGTGAACTATTATAAGGACAGCAGAGTCCGACAGCTGCTTCCCAGTGCTCATGACTCAAATTTGCAGTATTGCATTAAAAAACTGTCAATTTTTTCTGAGACATTTTTATAGACTGTGTTTTATAGCAGATTAGTTAGGAGTTGTATATTTATAACAATACAGCCTCCATCCAAAGCAACTTACACTTTTAATTTTAATTTTTAATTTTAATCTTTACGTTATTTTTGCCCATGAAAATCAAGCAGCCCCAAAAGTTGCATTAAAGGTAAGACATATTTAATGTGCTAAGTTGTATTTGTAAAATAAATTATGGCTCTAATGAAAATACATTTTTAACAAGTGATTGTTGTAGGTAAAAATGTTCCTGAACCCCTGGTTGAAATAGTAAAGTGAAATGCCTCAGTGCTGCCTCCTGCTGGTCCATCACAGTGACTATATACAAACTGTTAACACTGATAGATTTACTCTGCTTTGGTCTTGCTTCATCTGAACTGAAACTTGCACGGCAAAATCTGAAGCAGAAGTGAAGAAAATGCAACAAGAGGAACAAGGCAGAAATAACTGATTACCGATGAATGAACATCGATGGAGGTAAGGCTGCATGAGAAGGACGGCGACAGCAGCAACAGCAGCAGCAGCAGGAGATCCTTCATCTTCAGCTGCTGAGGAATAAATACTGGAAGAAGAAAGAATCCCATGTCAGTGTTAATGTTTTTAAAGTTTATTCAGGGCCAAAAAAAACATGTCGCCTGACCTGGTCAGTGAGGTCTCTTCAGATCAGCTCGTCTTCAATGACATCATCTACACTTCCAGATATTGAGGCCACATCTAGGGCAGAGACAGAAAGAAAATGTTCCAGCAGGAGAGAAGACACGGGACAGACAAAGGTGTAGTCTGTCTGTTCTGTCTGTGGTTCTTGGGATCTGAGCTCACCTGATAGGCTGATGCAGGACAGGCTCAGCTCTGACGAAGCTCCGATCACATCATCCTGTCAAATCAACAAAGATTTGAGTTGAAGTGAACGATGGTCTCTCTTTCATGGTATCATCTCTGTTTTGAGTCCCTTATAAGCCCCACATGCACAACTGTAAATCTCTCTAGTGACTCACCAACATCCTTTGCAAAGAGCCCACGTGGTCCATCTCCATCTTCTCCTTCACAGCCTCCTGATGAGCGAGGGCGTGTCCTCGTCTGATCATCTCTTCCCCCACGTCCACTGTCTGGACACAGACAGTTATGTTATGTCCCGCAGAGGTTACAGCAGACACCATGTGACCAGACTCTCCACACCTTGTTCTCCCTGCTGACAAACAGTCTGACACTGGGCCAGGACGAGCTCTCAGAGTGAGAGTAGCTGCAGAGACGGGCCTGCAGTGGCCTCCAGGAGGCGCAATGAGTCAACTGCTCAAAGTCGTCAAGGGCTTCCTCCGTCCACTTGTCACCTGAACACATAAACACTCACAGATCACACAACCGTATGACAGCGAATATAAACGTTAAATTTAATATGTGACCATTGTTGCTATGACTGAACTGAACTGAACTTCTACTGATGAAAGTACAGTATTTTAGGAGAGATAATTACTTCTGAAAATATTGAGTAACAATACTCACCTACGGGTTGGACGCCTGCTAAGCTGCACTCTATGGCCTGGAACGGCAAACTGAGGAAATCACTCCTGAGAGGAAGATGAAGGAGAGGCTGTAATTTTTCAAGCACAATCCTGGTTCTATGTAAAATCTTAATCTATCAATACAAAAAATCCAAATTGTAAATGTTTGTACTAAGATGTAGCCTGTGGTTTTGGAGAAATCATCAGTGTTAGGACAAATGTTGAGGCTGCAGAACATGTGGGAGCGTCAGTTGATATAAATCAAGAAACACCTCACCTCATTCTGCGGAGGCAGTCTCTGGGAACTTCACCATTGTCTCCAAAGTCCACATAGTACAGATCCACCAGTCCAGAAGCCAGAGCTCCCAGAACCCTGGCCCTGTTCCATGTTCCGTGGTCTCTGTACGGAGCGGCAACAATGTCTCCAACCACGATACTCTCTACCTCCTGATCCTGGACAAGAAGGAGCCACAGACTGTGAGATCCTGCTCATGTAGAAACACTACATGGTGCCCTGGTACTGGTGCTGTTACTGGTACTGTGTTAGTCTAAGTGCGAGACATCAGGGACTGACCTCCAGGTTCCCGCTGCTGTAGAACCGGTTCATTTCCTCATTCAGTTTGTCCAGCTGTAAGGACCGGACCCCCAGGATCTGGATCCAGAAGTGGTTAGGGTTTTCTGAGGCTGAGACGTACACTTCCAGATGTTCATCAGGTTGGAAGCTTAGGTCTGGACTTGGAACTTGAAGAGAGACGATGAGTATGAGATGTGACGACAACCAGGACAGACGACAGTCAGGATAAGGAAGGAGAACTCACTTTCAAACTTTGAGATTTCTGAAGGCGGCGAGCTGGACTGACTTTTCTCCTCTTCTTCCAGATTTTGGTCCAGTCCACTGATGTGAAGCTCTTTTATCTTTTCTCTCTGAAGTTCTGCTGCTGCTCTGTGAATGTGTCCGTTCTCTTCACTCTGCGGTGGTCTGTTGTTGTTGAGCCCTGCAGGTGTCTGTGTCTCAGTGCAGCTCGTCCTCTGACTCTCTGCACAGGAACCACGTTTCTGCCTTAGAGCAGAAGACTGCGAGATCCTGGCCCTCACCATCATGTCCTCCGTCACCTTCTCCTGGATCATCTCCTGGACACCAGTGGTTCTGATATTTAGGATCTAAATGTGATCACATGAGGTTTGTTTTAGACCAGAGGAAACCAACCTTGGCCAGTGTGACTTCCTGTTTGGTTCCTGTGACGGTGATGTTCCCCTTCGCTCCAGGACCATTTGACCTCTCTTTGGAGCAAACCACTTTAGCTCCTGCCGTTCTGGTGATCAGTTTCAGACTTTCTCCACCACGACCTACAGCCAACATTTTATCAAATAAATAAAAGAACACAAACATCTTTTTTTTTCCAATTGTGTTTGCTTCCACCTATGATCCGTCCAAAGGCAGTCTGAGGAACCTCCAGAATCTCTGTGAGTGGTTCCGAGTCTGAGGCCAGAGTCTCCAGGACACAGCGGGCTCTGAGGATCTGCTCCTCAGATCCCTGCAGCAGGAAACACACTGTAGCAGCGTCAGACTGAACCCAAACTTCAGCTCCAGAGTTCTGATTCACCTGACAGAGAGAAGAAGGCAGAAGAACCAATTCAACATTCAAACATTCCAACATAACACCTCAGTTGATTATGGTCTGATGGGGAACTCACCGTTTCTAGTAAGCGGTTCTGGTATCTGGACATGTTTCTGTAAACTTCTAATGGGAACATCATCTTTGTCACCTGTGCGCCAGTGTCTTCATCTGTGAAACACAGAATATGTCCCAGGACAAAACCAAAAAAGTTTCAAGTTAAAAATGACAAAGAAAGTTTAACTTCCATGGAAGGTTGAACAAAAAGGTTTAACCAAAAATTAGACAAACTTGACACAAACATCAATACTTCAGCCATCAGGTGCCTGTCATTCAAAGCTACTCATCCCTGGTCTCACCATCACAGTCGTTGCTGCTGCTACTGATGTGTCGATAAACCATGTAGCCCACAGTGACACCCACCGACAGACCTGCGGCCAAAGCTACCATCTTTGCTGAGCCGAAGGAAGGGACGTCCTTTACTGCATCCACGACACGCTCGGCACTCATGGTTAAGTAGCGCCACCTACAGGATCACAGAATAACAGCTCCTGATATTGCTCTTTAATATATAACACAGAAGTTGACCCTGTGATGTCATCATGTTCTGCCCTGTTTTAGCTTTGCTGCTGGGAGGCTCAACGTGGAACACTCATGCAGAAGAAAAATGAAAGCACAGGCTGTTGACTGCAGAGAATGCAGAGAGCTGAAGAAGAGTGTCGCTGCGTCACATGCTCATACAGTATATGTAGTATATACTGTGAGTTCACACTAGGCTCGGCACAGCTTAAGGAAGAATGTGCAAAGCTGCTGCTGCTGCTGAGGATATCAGGAACCTTTAACTCCCCTCCATGTTGTGTTCACAGTCTCTGTAGTGGACACACACAATCTGATGCACATACACTGTGTAAAATGCATGGCAGGTTACGGCGAATCATCATCATGATTATCATGCACACAGTCGTGATGTGTCTCACTGAGGAAAGAAGGATCTGGGAGTGTAGTTGAGAAAGACGTGGGACTTGGAAACACCAACATCCATCTCACACAGAAGACTCTACTCTTCTGTCTCTGGTCTGAGCATCAAAGCTCAAGGAAAAGAGTGACAGGAGGAGGAGGAGGATAAAGCAGGTTTCAGGCTTTAACTCCAATTCTTCTCACTGAACCGATGCAACCAACAATACACTTGTCTGCAAACAGTGGGTTTAAACCAGAGGTGTCAAACTCAAGTTCACAGAGGGTCAAAGTTAAAAACTGTGACAAAGACACAGGCCAAACCTAATATTTATTCACAAATTGATAAAAATTGTTCAGGTTTTCTCCTCTGTAGATACAATATGATTTGGCTCAAACTCAGCTGAGTTGATATTTAAAGAAATTAAAATTACATTAAGTTCTTCAATTCAGTTCAATTATTTATAAAGCTCCATTTATCATCTTTCTAAATTCTCAATCTCATTTACGTGTGTATGTTATTAACTCTTAAATGAAAACACAAACGCTAAACAAGGGATAACGGGATTTCGTCTGAATAAGTTAAGGATCTGTCAAGACTGTCAGATATCTGTCAGTCTCCTCTCTCACATGCTAACATTAGCAGCTATGCTAACTAGCCACCGGCTGTGACGTCAGCCGCGTTTAGAGATGAAGGAAAACAAACGCAATTTTAGCCACTATGAACTTTTATAATACGACGTTTATATTTAGAACTATCACAAGTGGAAAGTAAAGTCAGAGAAACTTACGGGAATAAATCCTGGTTAAACGTATTAAACCAACGACCTTGTTCTCCTGACGTCGCTTTCCAATCGCTGGTGTTGTCGTTTCCGCTCCCAGTTCTTCTTCACGAGTGTCAATTGATTTCCAACTGCGTCTGACGTATGTTAATTATACTGCCATCTAGTGGAAAGAATAGAATACTACATCATCGGCTCTGCTGTTAATTTTCTTCTCTTTATTCCCCTACAAATATTTAATAAGGGAATTTATCCACATTGGACGGTTCTATATCAAAAGGCAGTGGTGGCCTTATTGTTAAGGAAAGGGACTTGGGTCCACAAGGCCCCCAGTTCGAATCCCTCTACTGCTAGCTTAGCTACTATGGTGTTGGGATAATGTAGAGGGAATCTCTAACGTAGAGGGCATGTAATCATCCTGATGGATTAATAAAATTCTGAAATATTTATATACAAGACTATCAGCTGTAGACATCTTACAATAACTGTGGTAGAGGTTATAGCTGGGGATGATAAAATTCAATCATAAAGACCGCACATCTGATCAGGATATTTAACATATTTATGCCAGCAGTTAAGTTTCTATTATGTCTTTAGTGGCAGGAAGTGATCACTGAAGAATCAATTTATTCAAGATGGGATTCAAACTTGAGCCCAGTGACTTACAGTCCTCAACAGTAGGTCAAGGCTGCATCCCAGATTTTACATCACAGTATTACATCATTATTGGCAGTAGACAGGAGTAAAGTGCAGGAAACAGGAAGTTTGGAATTCTAATTTTTATTGGTAAGAAACACTCAAACCAACAACCTGTGAATGTCATGGAAAAATAACCGTGGAATGTTTCTACAGAGAACTAAACTCAGGAATGTAGACCTGATCTAGGAGACTCCTGGTTCAAGTACCAGTACAAGGACAGTGAGGAGGTCACTGCAGGACTGGGAATGTTGGGAATCACTCGTATGGAAAAATAAAGACGGAAACATTTTGAGTCTGAAGGCTGGGTGGTGATGGGCTGTAACAGAACCCTGACTGGGCCCAGTCAGCTCAGTAGAGCCAGGCCTGGGCACAGCTGGTGTACAGGGCCAGCTCGTCCTCCTTGAACCACAGACCGATCTCTTTTTTGGCACTTTCCACAGAGTCACTGCCGTGGATGATGTTCCTGAAAGACAAGGAAAAACAGCGTTAAAATGAGCAAATCAGAAGATGGTGAGAAGATGGTGTTCAGCTCATCTGGTCCAACAGACTCAAATCTGAGCCCGGTACTCACTTTGAGACATCAATGCAGAAGTCTCCTCTGATGGTTCCAGGTTTGGATTCAGCAGGGTTGGTCTCACCCAGCAACACACGGCCAGTCTTCACAACACCTTTACCTTCCCATGCCTGGACCACAAACACAGGACATCATGATTATAATGAAGATGACCACACTGCTCCATCATCACATCTTCAACCATCTCTGCTCACCATGGCAACCACAGGTCCGCTGCTCATGTACTCAATAAGGGTGGGAAAGAAAGGTTTGTCCTTCAGGTCAATGTAGTGCTGCTGCAGCAGGTCCTGACAGGGCTGTGGGAACAAGAACCAAACACCTCAGGATCTGACAGAACATTTCCACATCAACCTTACCAAAGGCCCAAAAGGTGTTTCTACTGAAAATTAAGTTAAGTCTTCCCATCTACTAATGTCCTCAGGTCCTGCTGGAATCATACGGCCCACAATACTAGGACTCCCTGAACAGATCTGTTTGTGGACAAGTGCTTCAAATAAAACACCATACTCTAAGAATACTCTACCAATCAGGAGATAACTTTGTAAAGGATCAGCCCACATATTATCAAGTCATTGCGCAGTAAAGGCAAAATTCTCTGTACTAGGTCGTTCACTTGAACTAGTTCCTTGCACCACTCTTAGATTCTACAGTAAATCCACAGCTGGTTTTTGTACTTCCTGTATCAGAAGTCAGTTTCTGGCACTTCCTCCGTGTAGTAAGATCTGGCCAGGTTTGACTCCTGCAGCGTCAACTGTCTCCACTGCACCACTGCTTTATCACTGGCTGCAGCTTCTGCTGCATTGGTGACATCACCGACACCAGCACTATACTCAGACATGATGCAGGTTTTTAAAACCCTCCAGAGCCGAGTGTTAGGTCTGTTTTAGCACTCAGAGGGCAGAGGATGAGCTGAGGATCAGGAATAGAACGCCCGCTTAATCAGCTCTTGAGCTGCAGCAGCTTTTTTTAAACCTGCTCACGCCATGAAGCAGCACTGCCTTGGCTGAGGAGCAGCAGGTACTAGAGACCATCATAGGACCATAACCGTGTACCAACAGATCAATCACCTGGATCATCTTTATGGCCACCAGTTTGAAGCCTTTCTGTTCAAACCTCTTGATGATGTCTCCAATCAGGCCACGCTGGACGCCGTCAGGCTTGATGGCGATGAAAGTGCGCTCCTTCTGGTTGGCCATGATTCTGTAAGACACCAAAAAGAAAGAACCAGACATGTTGAAATGCAGAGTAATCACAGAAACACAGGCCTGTCTGATGCAGAGACCGAGGGACTCACGGAGGTGAGCCTGGGTTGACGGAGGGACTGACAGGGCCGGCTGCTGAGAGCCCCGAGCCCATCACAGTCCAGGTCAGAGAGTGTCTCTGACCAGGTGACACAGCTGACAGAGTGGACGGCAGGGTCCGCCCACTCCAAACCTTGATCTGCACACTGCCACTGTGTCACGCGCATGAAGTGACAGTCTCAGGTTTTTAATCTACAGAGCATTTGTATTTACATTCAACAGAATGTAAATACAAAAATACTATGTAAATACTAAATTGAGATATATATATAAAAATATAGACACAGTATATATATCAAAAATCAAAGAAATCACAAAGTATTCAAAAATTACGGTACTACTGTAGTAGCTTTTCTTTGTAAGGAAGAACAAGGTAAAAATCCAATTAATCTCATGTCTCTAAAACATTCAAAAAACTTAATAAATTAAACCAGCTCTAGCAGATTAAAACAACGGTGAACAGTCACACAATCCGCTGCGAGGCTCGAAACCGTGTTTCGTGTCTGTGCTTGACAACCTGAGACTCACGGCCCATAATAGAAAAAAACGATTATCCTACCGCGCCCCAAACGCACCACGTCTGGAACATACTGCAGGACGACAAAGGGTTGTGAGGTTCAAAGAAACTCGGACGTCTCATAAAGAAACCAAGCCGGGTGTAGTCTTGGTTCCGTCTGCCGCAAATTAACCACTTTACAGCACAATCATCTAGACAGTGAATGTATAACCGCACACACCGTAGCACGAACATAGAGAATGCAAAAAAAAGGAACCGCTCCGATGAAGCCAACCTCGCCGGAACGTCCCCAAGTTACACCCAAGAACTTGAACTTGAATTACTTTGAAAACTCCCTTTTTCAGTGCGAGATTCCAAACCAATATTCCAGAATGTTCTGGAAGGAGAGGTCGGGGAGGGGTTTAAAGAACATGTTTAAGAAGCTACATCAGTGCAGTGAGCTGTACCTTAGCAGTGACGGTGGTGACAACTACGTTGATCCTGAAGAACGTGTGAGAGGAGTAATGGCCGCCGCGCAGCGGCGTTTTATACATGAAGGCGGGGCTTAAAACTACGGCGAGTCGGAGAAGACAAAAGAGGGCGGAGTCAATGCGGGATTTTTGTCATTTAATATTTGTAATAATATTTTTTTAATGTTGATTTAGGAATTATTATATAATTAAAAAAGTGTAATTTAAGTCTTTTTTAAGCGAAAAAGTAACAGTTCCTTGTCTAAACTGAGCCACACAGGGTTGAAGAGCAAAACAAGTGAATAATAAAAATAGTCCTTTAGTGATAAGTAAGATAAGAAAAAGTACACGATAAAAAAGCTAATTTCCTCTCCTGTTCTTGTATACTGTATACTTGTATACTATGTATACTGTATATAGTAAACTGCTTTATTTTATATTAAAAAAAAACAATAAGGACATATTTTTATGATTCATCATTTCCTTTTATTTCAATTTGTTTTAGTTTACTCCTTTTTCATCGTTGTCAGTCTGTGTTTTCACTTGAAGTCCATAATGGATTATTAATCTACTCTAATCCTTGACCGGAGCAGTGTTGTAAGAAGATTAAACCCTGATGCTCACATCCAGAGAACACTCCACTCTGTTACTGCTGCAGGTTATCTTGTCCTCTAATTCATCTTAAATCCCAGCACTGAAGAATCAGAGATTTCAAACATGCTGTTTTTTATATATGTAATTCATATGTAGCTTTAATGCAGCAGGTCATGTGTCACAGCTGTTTTTTTAAATCTTTTTTCCCTTCTCTTTATTTTGACTGTGTCTGACTCACACATTCCTGTGCAATTCTCGATTATCCCTGCGGAATAATGTGGAACCACATGAAGTCAGCAGCAAATAAAACGAACTAACTAATGAAAATGAAACAATGTTCACATGAAAATAAACAGAAAAACCATGACCTGTTTATTTATTTTTCTGCTTCGGTTTGCTTCCATTTTTCAGGGGTTCCAACAGTGAATCATTCTTCTCCATCTCCTCCTGTTCTCTCTAATCTTCTACTCCAACAAACTCAATGTCCTCTCTCACTGCATCCATCAATCTCCTCTTTGTCTTCTACCTGGTAGCTCCATCTCTAGGATCATTCGTCTACCAATGTAGAACATTGGTAGAAGAACATGAACATGTCCAAACCATCTCAATCTGTCTTCTCTAGCTTCTTTTTCTCCAAACCTTCCTGTCTGTGTTGTCCCTCTAATCACCTCATTCCTGATCCTGTCCATCCGTGTCTCTCCTAAAGAGAACCTCAGCAGCATCTTTAACTCCTCCACCTCCAGCTCTGTCTCCTGTCTATTCCTAGTGTCTCTAATCCATCCATCCATGGCTGGTCTCTCCACCGTCCCTCCACCTTAGCTGACTCTCTTCTATCTCAGATCACTCCTGACTCTTTTCTCCAGTTGTTCCATCCTGACTCCACTCTATTCTTCTCCTCAGTCTCCACTGTTCTGAACAGTTGACCCTTACTATCTAAACTCCTGCTCCTTCTCCTCCTCTGCTCCTTGTAACCTCAGCATTCCACTGTTCTCCCATTCATTTACACGCACTCCTCTATGACCTATTCACTTGTTCATTTGTATTCGTTTTCATGTCCTTTTCTCTGTCACATGCAGATTTAATCCCTGGCTCTAATCCCGTTTCTCTCCTCTGAGGATTAAATCATCTTTTCATGTTCGGCTGACAGAGAATTTTCCACCTGTTGTTATGAGAAGAGTCCACTAGTCCACAGAGAGCGCGGGACAGGAAGCAAGCGCCGTAGTCGAGGAGATGGACTTTCAAAATAAACAGGAAGTGATGTCACGGGTGAAAAAATAACTGGAAATAAGATGAAAAATTCGAAACCCATCGGAGAAACAGGGGCAACGTTTGGTTGGTTTTATTGTGTTAACCTAGAACATTCTAAAGAAAACAACCCCCCAGACTAGAAGATGTTGAATAATGAAGCGCGAAAAGACTTCTATCCTGTTTAATCAATATATCTGTAATTGATTAGGACGGTGACGTCATCACCAGTAGCAGCAGATCTTGATGACCATGTAGAAGTTCATGTAAAAAAACCCTTTCACTGTCATTAGTATTCACAGCGCCCCCTGTCCTTGGTTACAGCGTGGATCTTTTTTATATCTCATCTGAGAATCTCATCCATTATTTAGGGGAGGAACAAACCAACTGTTCTCCCCCCTCCCTCCCCTCACCCACCTCACCCTCACCCAGTGTTCAATTCAGTGAGTTTCTCTCCTCAGATTTACCAGCTTTTTTTCTTTTCTTTTCTTATCTAAAGCTTCATTCTTTTGCTCATTCGAGTCATACAAAAGCAGAAAATGCTCCCCAGTGGGGACTTGCTCTGAGAACTTTTTCTAGTCTGATCATTCTTTAAACTGCAGGTCATTTTGCTGCCGTCTCGTCGATGATGCATAGTTTCAGACAGCAGGGGGCAGTGTTGAGCCGTAGAAGTGGCAAAGCACTGGTTCACGGAGGGATTTTCCTCAGTTTCGGACGGAGATCTGATGTTTCAAGCTTCACGTCTTGAGTGAAAATCCACAACATGACTCAGATCAGACTCAGAGTTGAGGAGACATAAATCAGCCACTGCTTAAGTCCATGTCAACATCACCGAGTCTCTCTGTGGACGTTTGTCTGAGTTGAAACCTATTTATCAATGGACAAAATAAAAATGTGTTAAAATGGTGTTTACAGATTTTCTTCTGATTCCTGAAGTTGTGCCTGATTGGTGGTCTCCTGCTCCTGGCCATTTCAGCACCAGGAGCTGTCCAACAACATGTCCGCATTCAGCTCCACAGCGCCCCCTGATGTCTGTCTGTAGATATGTCTGGCTTCTAGAACAAAAGTATTCTTCTGGTGGATTTTACTACAGTAGGTCCATGATTGGGTCCACAGGCCACCTGACGATGGACGTCTACTATCGGGTTAATCTTTGACTTATTTTCTTCAAACAACAATTGTTGTTGACAATTGAGTCCTATTCTCATACATTGTGATTGTAACCTTCAGTTAGCCTTAAGCTAAAAGAAGTTTGTGCAGGTGAAAATGAATTAAAGGGCAGTTGCAGAGATTCCATCGTGATCCTGTGTTGATTTCCTCTCATGGCAACACATGCAGCTGCAGCTGATGTGATGTGACATTTTCCACCAATCGATAATTTCCTCCTTTCACTCGGAGGTTTCCAACACTGAGCAGTCGATGAGGACACAGAAGAAAAATGTCTTTCACTGATATGAACGGACACAGGTTCGTGTGTCCATCACACACACACGCTGGGCTCATTGTGGATTCAGGTCAGGGCAGAAAAACACACCCGGGCGGCAGAAATGAAAATGCAACAGTTAAAGGGAGAGTAATGAAAGTGAAAGAGAGAAAATAGAAAAGTTAATTGGAAGCCAAATGGGTCAGCGGTGCAGCACGGCTCCGTTTGGAAGCACAGTCGCGTCTGTGTTCCTTAAATGGTCTGTAAAGAGCTGACAGAAGTGAACTGGTTTGTCTTTAGGCTCAGGACGGGGAGCTGAATCACTAATCTGGACAATGTCGCTCTGAGCCGGAGAGAAGCCAATTATTTCAGATGTCTGTCATCAAAGATACAAAAAAAAGCGATCAGATTCACCTGCCTGTCAGTCAGCAGCAGTTTAATCCACAACACAGTCATTAGACTCCACTAACACTGGAGATGGGACACAATTAAAACTGACAGCGGTTAGTCAATAACCAGTGTTGGGACCAACGCGTTACTTGTAACGCCGTTACGTAACTAAACTACTTTGTTGGTAACTAATAAAGTAACGCGTTACTTTTCCCATTCAGTAACGCTGCGATTGTTACTGTGGTGTAAAGGGGCTCGTTACTTGTTACTATCTGTGATCCAAATGGTTGGTTTCCTCCGTCCATGGAGACAGGACTGTGTGTCAGTGGAGTCTGTCCGCTGCCTGTCAGTCATGAGTGAAGGACGTCCGTCCACGCTAACTGAACCCATGCGTTTAAAAGGAGCGCTGATTGGTTGATATAGGTTAACATTTCAGGCTAAGCCAATCAGAAAGAGACCTGGGCGGGTCTTCTCGCCTTATAGGGAAATAAACAGTCACACACACACACAGGCAATGCGGTACAGCAGGACACACCCACAAGCAAGACAACGACAAGTGGCAAGTTGAGGTTACGATAAAGATGCCTGTCAAAAACTCTAAACATTAGTTACTTTACAATGTATAATTTAGTAACTAGTAATGTAACTAGTTACTTTTTCAGAGCAGTAACTAGTAATGTAATAAGTTACTTCTTTAAAGTAACTTGCCCAACACTGGTCAAAAGTCAGCATCTGAGCCCAGGTCAAGGTCGTTCACACCATCAGTCAGAAATATGGCAGAAGAAACTAAATAAAAATCATTGACGTCAGACATGATGAATGAAAATCCTGCTAAAAATAAAAAAGGAAACATGCGTGAAACTACACAAGGCCAGGAGAGGACGACGATGATGATGATGATGATGATGATGATGATGGTGATGATGTGCTGGAGCCAGAACTGATCCTCTGAGGGTTCCTGCTGTAATATGACAGCGCTAACAGTGACTGTCACTGCTGTGAACACATACAACAGTCCCTGTCGACTTTACACAAAACAAAACAACACAACACAACACAGCACAGCACTACTGCTGCTGCTGCTGCTGCTGCTGTGGAATAATCATATCAAACAGCCGTGGAACCACAGACCAACAGCGGCGGCCGTAGAAACGACGGTTGTTCAGTGATTTCTTTTTCTGCTCACTGGAGACCAGAGAAACAAAAACAACTGAGAAAAACATGTTTATTACACACATTTACTCTGGAAGTGGGCCATCATCTGACAGACCACTAACCGCTGTTAGGACTGCGAGCAGCGGGCTGCGTACGCCACTCAGTCTCCCACACCAAAGTCCACAGAGGACGCCACTTCTAAGGCTCTAAGGTGTTATTCTGTGAATTTCTATCTACGTCTTTGCTCGGAACGTACCATGCAATTACACAAACCGACCACAGGAGGCAGCAGTGAACCAGCAGCTCCTGTGATTTCCTCTTTGGGCATGTCTGTTTGTGTGTGTGGTAAATGAATTCGACTTCACGCTGACAGCGTTTTATTCTCCACCTGTAAACACTTTGACTGTGGATGTAATGAAACTCATCCCACGCAGCGTGTTCGTGTACAGCCTGACGGAGCTGGGATATGCAGATTGAAGCGTCGGTGCGACGCCTGTACGTGGCTACGACAGCCAGGTTTATTAGATATCAGCAGACGAGCCAACAGTCACTATAAGACCACGACATGAATGTAATGAGAGGCCAACAACGCTGCAACTGGATGGGTGAACCAGTGTGTGTGAGATGTACATTAATTCACTGCCGTTCAACGCCATTGACATTCAGGCAGTGTAAGCATGTGACCGTGTGCTGGTGGAGTCCCACAGGGAGGGTTCATCGGGACTGAAGCAATACCTTTATATACAGTATGGTGTGTTAATGAGCCCTTGTTTCCTGGGATGCTTTGACTTCAGGTTCGTATTCTCCTTATTTTAAATAACTCTGAGGGATTTCCGATCATATTGACCGATGTTAGCGCCCCAAATATTGCAATATAACATGATATTGGAAAGATCGAAATAGTTTTTCTCTCGGATAATGAAACTCCAATAACACAATACTTGGATTTTGACAAATTTACTGCAATAACTCACAGAAAACAGATGTTGAGCTCAGTTTTAGGGGAAACAGCAGCAGATCTTTGGAAAGGTTAATATCAAGCATCCCTTCTAAAACCTAAATAATTTGCTATTTACTATAAAATAATTAATAGTATTAAATAATGAGTTATTCGGGTAATTTAATAATTAATTAAATAATAAAATCTCCGTAAATCATAGATATAAACAAATATATTACATGTAAACAACAGTGATCATTGCAGCATCTGTTGGATTGTATTTTTTTATTTTTGACAAACTTATATACTTGTATCTTGGGACAGAGATGGACTAGTGGTCCAGGAAGTGGACTGGGGTCCTGAGGGTTTCAGGTTCAACTCCCCCAGCTGCCAAGTTGAGTGATCGTTGAACTACCGAGGGTTGAAATCCCATTGTGTGCAGTGGTTTTTCCATCTGATATAGAACCAAAATCTTGATGGTTGTGGAGTTAAACTCCGTCACTCTTCTCACTCAGAGAGTCAGACAGAGAGCAGCTGACCTGGGATCAGGTGGAGAAGCTGAGAAATTCGGGCAAAAGTTTCTTACTGGTAATTTGGAAACTTGAGGTTCAGAGCAGCTGGTCTCCTGAAGTCCCACTGGTCTGTGTTGATATCTGTGCAGGACGTGGACCTGACTGACCTTCTCCAACCACAGCCAGGTCTTTACTTCTGTTTGTGGGAGTTTCAAGCAGCAGCTCCTAAATCAACAGCAGTGATTGTTGAGGGGGTTCAACAACCCTCCAAGCAATCTGCTGCTGGGATGAAGTGCTCTAATGAATTACCTCCAGTCAATTAGTCCACGCCCACGTCCCGTCGTCAGCTAACAGCACGGCTGAAGGATGAACCTGTGGTGGAGTTAGAACTGAGTCCAAAGAAAGTTCAACTGGTTCCTGCTGCTGATTCATGCTGTCAGTGTAGAGTTGACTAGAACCTGATCAAGTCTAGGACTGGTCCACCCAGCACCAGCTGTGGATCACAGGTTCTCCTCAGATCTTCCTGTAGTTTTCATGTTATTAAACTCTGTTGAAGCTCAGCCTCAGTGGACGAAGACGTTACTTCATCCTGATTGGACCAAACGTTCAAGAAAAACATTTTTATGGTCATTTTATGGTCCAAAAGAGAGTAGGACATGTTCCTAAACAACTTCTTCATGAAGCTCTGACTGCTCCAAACACAGTGATGTAGAAAAGTCAAAATCTCGGTAAAATCTGCCATTTTTATTCTGAACCCTGGTGCAGGAGGGAGGAGAGAGAACTTTATGATTGTTCTCCTTCTTTGTTCTCTCTCTCTCTCCTTGTCTGTCTCTCTGCCTCCACGTCCATTGTATCATGGACAGAAGTTTCTCCTCCACTGCTCAGTCAAACTCTGCTGCCTGTGGCGGTCTCCTTTGAACAACCTTCTCCTTCTTCAGAACCACCATCGGCTGTTTGGCATCAATTTTAGATCAGAACTGATCCTTGGAGATTCACAGAAAAACTTTAGAGTGAGCTGTGGAGACTGGTTCTGAAGACAGACACTGGACCAGAGTCAGCTAAGGCTGAGGGTCGGAGACTGGACTGGACCAGGACTGGGGTTATATGTGTGGTGGACTGTTGTCAACATTAGTTTGACTTTAGAATCCAATTTAAAGTCCTACTGCTCATCTGCTCACCTGTTTGACAGACCCATAATGGCCTACAGAACCAGCCTCTGTGAGGCCTACGACTGGACCTAGGGTCCCAGATGTGCTGCTGTAGGTTGAGAACGCAGAGGGTCCCGTGCCACATTGAGTCCTCCATTGCTGTCCTCTGTCTCTGTCTCTCTCTCCCCTCTATTTCTCCCCTTCTACTCTTTATTCCCTACTCAACCATTGCAGTAGACTTGACACCTGGCCGAGGACTTCATGTCTGTCGAGTCTCTATTGTCTCTCTAGACTCCGATGGCTTTGGGCCGGACTCAGGACTTCACCTTCACATCTAGGCCCTACTCCCCAACAGTGTTGGGCAAGTTACTTTAAAAAGGTTACTTATTACTTTACTAGTTACTGCTCTGAAAAAGTAACTAGTTACATTACTAGTAACTAAATTATAAAAAGTAACTAATAACTAATTACTTTACTTTAAAAACACATTAAAAAGTTTAGTGTTGTGTTCTGTACCAACTATCATAATGAAATGTAGTGGAACAATAAAAACAAAACAGATGTTTAGACATTTTGACAGGCATCTTTATCGTAACCTTAATTGACACTTGCCGACGTCTTGCTTGTGGGTGTGTCCTGCAGTACCGCGTTGTGAAAGAGACCCGCCCAGGTCTCTTTCTGATTGGCTTAGCCTGAAATGTTACCCTACGTCAACCAATCATCGCTGTGTGTGGACGGCCGTCCTCACTCATGAGTGACAGGCAGCAGACAGACTCCGCCTCCACACAGTCCTGTCTCCGTGGACAGGAGAAACTTCCATTTGGACCACAGATAGTAACGAGTAACGAGCCCCTTTACACCACAGTAACAATAACGATGTCACTGAATGGGAAAAGTAACGCATTACGTTATTAGTTACCGAGAAAAGTAGTTTCGTTACATAACAGCGTTACAGGTAACGTGTTAGTCCCAACGCTGCTCCCCAAGGACCCTAGTATTTGAGTCCTGGATCCAGGACCTCGTGTTATGGATGAACAGGACTTGATAGTGTCCCACCTGTCCGTCCTGAGTGAGGACACTGTCCACTGTCCATCACCCTGAGGTTTCTTCCTTTTTTCTCTGTCTGGGTTTTTTGGTAGTCCCTCAGAGAGGATGTGAAGGTCTACAAGGGTGGGGTTTGTGTATTGTTGTTTTATTGTGTGTTTGTTCTGTAAAGTGCCCAGAGATAACAGCTGAAATCAAAGTTGAAGTTGAACATGGTGTCCTCTGGTGTCCTCTGGTGTCAGTTCCAACCGTGGACCTGATGGATCCATGTGAACAGGTTCAAGTCCCAGCTGTGGTTTGTGAACACGGCAGAGGAGGAAACGTCGGTGGAGATTTCAGCTGTGGCTCCAACTCCAGGAGAACTGGTGTTGTTTTCTCCACCTTGTCTTCAGAGGAGAAAAAAAAAAAGTTCCGTCCATTGTCCACAGAGATAATCGGTAGCTGCGACTCCTCAAGGTTATTCTCTCTTTTCCATTCCATTTGCAGGAGTTAGTCATTCAGAAATAATGGCTTGTTTCTGCACGTCCTGTCTTCACAGCAACAAACAGCTCAAGGCCACAACCTGCCACCGCGCCATCGCAGGAAAACACTCTCTTCTATTTCACCTTTAATTCCAGCGTCAGCGACAACAATAGGAAACAGCTCGACCGCCTTCACACCCGCGGTGAACAGCTGCTCAATTACAGGACGAGGAATGAAACCATTCAAGCTTCTTGGCTCCAAAGTTTTGATTCAGGTCATTTTTTCTTCACTTTCTCCCATTGGTGGACAGAATAGTTCAACACTCCACCTTTCACATCAGACCTGATGGAGAAAATCAGTGATTTAAGCTCGGATAAGTGGTGTTGGTTCACTGCTCCCTCTTGTGGCCAGCTTGTATCACGGCGAGGAACAGAGTGACAGCAAGGGGGCAGCAGAGGAGTTTGTGACAATGTTAAAAGTTAGAATTTTTCCTGTGGACGTTGGTTGATGGTCTGTGAAGGCATCACAGTGGGAGGTGGAGACGTGGAGGCCACAGCTCCACTACGTGTGTGTGTGTGTGTGTGTGTGTTGGACCAGCAGACTGTTGAAGGTTATTGTGGAGCGGAGCGAGGAGGAGGCGGAGGAGGAGCGAGGAGATGTCAGTTCTGCATGGCCAGCGTTGGTGGCACCTCCTCACCTTCGCAGTCATGTCCCATCAGGACCATGGACTGTACACGCTGATCCAAACTGTCCTGGTTCAGTCCCAGTGTGGACTCAGCAGGTCAGGTTCTCTCACATTTACAACTGTCCTCGAACGCAACCTGTGTCCAGTACGGTTTCAGCCAGTGTTGGGTTAAACCTCTTCTGGGTGTTGATCTCTTTAGCTCAGTATGTTCAGCCCCTGCTGGTGGTTCTGCAGTGCAGTGGTTAGCACACCGGCCTCCTGAATTGTAAGAGTGTCCTGGGTTCGATCCCGAAGTCTGAGACGCCTGCAGGAAGTTAGGGTTAATTTTAAAGGAATTAATTTGTTGACTAAACTGCAGAGCAGGTATTTTCACTGACCCACAGACACCTTTACTAAAAGCCCGACGCTGTGAGGAAACAGCCTGGATGTTTGAGGTGAATGAAAAGATTTTTTCAGCAGGTTTTTTCTCGTCCCTGGAGCTCCTTTGGTTTTCTTCTAGATGATTTATAGCTAATCTTTAGGCCTCAGCTCAGATAACCTGGAAACCAGAATATATAAGTGTTTCCTGGTCCTGGGCCCAGGCTCAGCTCTGACCTGTGATTCTTTTGGGCCGCACCCCAGTCCAGTGTGGAACAGCCTGAGCTGCGGGGACGTGAACCTCATCTTTGTTGCTTCTGAGCAGTGGAGGTTGGTGTTGTGTTTAAAATGCAGCTCCAGCTCCGTGTGCTTCAGCAGCAGTGACAGCCTGAGGACACAGAGTCGGGGGCAGAGTCAGAATGACCTGTTCTGGAAATTCAGCTTCTCACACTCACTTTCTGTGGTGAATAAAAAGACAACAACAACAACACAAGCTACACCTACGAGTGTGTGGAGTTAGGAGTCATTCATGGAAATGACCCTGGGCTTCAAACACCACAGGTGCAGCAGAGAGAAGAGCAGATGAAACGGAGCCACACGGGTGCAGTTAGAGGGACAGTTGAGGAGGTTCTCAGACAAAATCACTGATTTTTCTTCTCTATAGACTTTGGTCTGAGCTGAAATAATTGATTTTCTCTCTGGACTTTGGTCTCTGTCTGAACGACTTCCTACTGTTCCTACCAGGACAGGAAGTGATGTTGGGCATAGTCATAAATCAGTTCGACTTTAAACCTTTTATTGCTAACAGTGAGCTTTTGTTGGTAGAACTTTATTCCATGCTGACTTACAGTCTGCTCCTCCCTAATTTAATCCAGCAGGAATAAGCGTCCAGACTGTACTGTAATGAAAGAGTGAGTTTCCACTGGAACTTTCACTCAGTATTCTGTTTCAACTCTGCGTTCAGCCGGGAGTCGTCCTCTAACCTCGTCCTCGTCCTCTGTGAAAGACTAATCAGACTCAGACAGTGAGTGGATTTAAAGCTGACAGGTCTGACTCAACCGAGGCTCAGAACTCCAGTCCTGATCCGCCGGCTCTGAAGGAGAGCGCGGGGATTATGTGAGTCACACACACTTGCTGTCTTTTTACTGGATCTGTTAGTTTTTAAATGAGCGCAGCAGAGAGTGGCATCTGGGCTCACACTCAGGTGTGTGTGTGTGTGTGTGTGTGTGTGTGTGTGTGTGAGACACTGCTCTACTTCCTGTGCCGTCCAGGTGTCAGGCTGATGGATGCACAGACTCACTGTCCCTGCACGGATTATTAATCTGCTGGAGTCTCCTGTGACTGATGACTGAGATGCAGGGATTAAACCACACCCACTTATGATGTCACCAGTGTTGGGACTAACGGGTTACCAGTAACGCTGTTATGTAATGAAACTACTTCTCTCAGTTACTAATAACATTACATGTGATTGTTACTGTGGTGTAAAGGGTCTCAATACTCGGTACTATCTGTGGTCCAAATGGACGGTTTCTACCGTGTGGAGGCGGAGTCTGTCTTCTGCCTGTCAGTCATGAGTGAAAGACGGCCGTCCACACTAACTGAACCCATGGGTTGAAAAGGAGCGATGATTGGTTGACATAGGTTAACGTTTCAGGCTAAGCCAATCAGAAAGAGACCTGGGCGGGTCTTCTCGCCTTATAGGGAAATAAACAGTCACACACAGGTGGCGCGGTACAGCAGCACACACCCAAAAGCAAAAGTTACAAAAAGATGTCTGTGAAAATGTCTAAACATCTATTTTGTTTTTATTGTTGCACTACAGTAAAAGTAAAGTACTTTACTTAGTTTACTAAAGTAAACTCAGTAGTTTACTAAAGTAAAGTTGCTTTACTTTAGTAACTTTAGTAATTTTATGAACTAAAGTTTGAAAGTTACTAAAGTAAACTAAGAAAAGTAACTAGTTATTAGTTACTTTTATAATTTAGTAACTAGAAATATAACAAGTTACTTTTTCAGAGCAGTAACTAGTAAAGTAATAAGTTACTTTTTTAAAGTAACTTGTCCAACACTAGGTGTCACACACCTCCAATGGAAGTTCCACCAATTAACACCATCGTCCCCAGATCGCAGAATCCTGGAGGACATTTGTAGGAAATGTCTATAACTGAACAACTGAACCACTGCAGCACAGCCCTAACATTAAAGATAAAAATCTTGAATCAAACTCACTCCTTCAGGCCAAACAGTGTCCACTGCTGCCCCCTGTGGTGATGGAATTAAAAAATAATCAAAGAAAAAAGAGGGAGAGTGAAGCTGAAATAGCTGTTTGTAGAGTCAGTGATTTTGTCTGTGGTGTTTGGTCTGAGGAAAAAAACAATAGATTTTTGCTGCTTCTTTTCTTCCATTATCGTTAAAACATGGTCCCACACGGAGGTCACTGTAGATCACGACTTGTTTACTTTTCTGTGTCAACCATAAGACATTCCTTCATAGATGTCCTTCACCTCCTGCTGGGATTTATTCATCGTTGTGTTGAAGGAGTCTGGTTCAGGACAGAAAGAGTTCTGGAGACAGAGTCTAAATTTAAGAACCAGTAATTAGAATAAATCCAGTGACGATCCCTGGAGATGAACTCAGCCTCCCTGTCGTCATTGATCACACGCCGCTGATTGGTTTGGTTCAGTTTATAAATGAAAGAGGCCGAGATTCAACAGCAGCCGGGCATTAATCACAGAGCGGCCACAGAGCGGCCCCCGCCCCCCGCACACCCCTTCCTCCCACCTTCCAAAAAATAACAAACAACGAAAATCTGAGCTCTTCATCGAGAAGACAAGATGTAGAATCTCACAGGACACAGCCCCGGGGGAGGGGCAGGTGTCCCTACGTCACATTTATGGAACAGATAAATAAAACACACACACACACACACACACACACACAGTTGTATTGAATCAGTATTCTGGGAGTGGGAGGCCTCAGGGCTCTGTTCTGGACTCCCTCTGGCTTTATATGTAATCTCTTTATTCCAGTCCACGATCCTCTTTCTGCTGCTGTACACACACACACACACAAACACACACACACACACACACACACAGATTCACACGCAGTAGTGGTAGCAGTCTTTTTGATTGCCCTCCAGTTCTCTAATGAATAATTTAGCAGCAAATCCATTCTGACACACTGACACCCAGATAAAGTCTGTGAGCGATGGAGTGAGAGAAGGAGAGAAAATAAGAAATGAGAGAACACACACACACACACACACACACACACACACACACACACACACACACAGATGCAGACGTAGAGCGGCCGTGGAGGTGAAAACCAGATGAAAATCTTTCGTCCATGCAGTGACAACAGGAAACGCAAACACTCACTGCTGTGTTTAGCTGTTGGCCGAACAACCGCAACGACTGTTACCTTAACTCAGAAAAACAGGGGGAAAATCCAGGCCCAAAGGCACAGGGCAGAGAGAGAGAGGACCAAGTACAGGGTTCTACACCCACATGCTAAAAGAACTTTGACATCAGGCCGACAAGGGGAATGATCAAAGGTTAGATCAAAGGTAGGATGAAGGTCATCAACAAGAGCAAAAGTTTCATGAAGGACAGAACAAAGGCAGATTGAAGATAGTCAACAAGAATAAATTATCAGTATGAAAGAATGAAGGCATAGGTGAAAGATCAAAGATAAGATCAAAGGTATGCTGAAAGTCCTCAAGAACAA
This sequence comes from Paraplagusia blochii, assembly GCA_016785265.1. Taxonomy (NCBI): domain Eukaryota; kingdom Metazoa; phylum Chordata; class Actinopteri; order Pleuronectiformes; family Cynoglossidae; genus Paraplagusia; species Paraplagusia blochii. Next base: position 362,335 of record JAFBJS010000951.1, read on the forward strand.
ATGTCATATAAAGGTCGCAACAAGAACAAATAGAGGGCAAAGGATCAAAGGTTGGTTGATATGTACAGGTTTGGGAACAGGAAAATATGTTCGATGAGGTCACAAAAAAAGAAAGATCAGAGATAAGATGTAGTCACCAATTAATGGCAAGATCAAAGGTAGGATGAAAAAGTAAAAGAAGAAAGGCAAGTTAGGATGAAAGTCACCATCAAGTACAAAGGTCTTCTCTGCCAAACAGATCAACAAGGAGCCTCAACACCTTTGTACCTGCAGTGTAAAATACTTAAGCTGTGTGTGTGTGTTTGTGTGTTTGTGTGTGAATTCCATCCATTATGATCAGATGAGATTCCAGCAGTTGTTCACACTATTGTGGTTCTGGAATGAATGTAATCCAGGTGGACTGTGTGTGTGTGTGTGTGTGAGTGAGTCTGCAGTCCTATGATAATGTTTTTGGCTCCACCACCAGGTTGGTCTCAGCAGCAGCTGCTCTGTGCTGACTCTGGTCAAACCTCGACAGCGGTGTAAACACCACAGAGAAGTGGGATTAAAACTGAGTCTGCTGTAAAAGGTGTGAACACGGAATGGACCGGGGAACCAGATGTGTTTATACACCGTCCAAGGACCAGGTGTGTCCACACAGACTGTACAGCAGGAGCTTCTGGCCCACTGCTGCCCCCTGTGGAGCCTTTGAGGCAAGACTTGTGAACAACAGGGTTTAAGACAAGATCAAAGCCACACATTTCATGTCAGTGATGAAGGTGAGTGGTTAACCCCCGGGAACCCGTTCCAAATAATCCATGCCGTGGATTATCACCTGAGTGTTTGTGGTGAAGCTCCAGTCGATGAAGAGAGAAGTCGATAATCTGTCACAACAGGACGTTCCCGTTCACATGTTCCTGGTTCCCAATTGTCTCCAGGAACAAACGGTTCTGCTGCTGCTTCTGTGTTTGTGTCCTGTTGAAACCAAACAACCAGAATAAACAGTATGTGTGAACACACACACACACACACACACACACAGTGCACGTACACGTGCGTGTGCAGGGAATGAGCTCTCAGCAGTGAAGCCTGCAGCTTCATCAGAACGGAATGAAAAGGGAGGAAGATGGAGGCACGATCTGACCGCAGAGAGCGCCCCCTGTGGTCTTAGACTGACAATGTACATCTGTCTCTTGTCTCCGCAACAAGGAGCCAACACAACAACAGGAAATGAAAACACAGCCCAAAAATAAGAATAGACAGAAGAAGACAGTGGACCAGCGTCAGTAGACCACAGCAAGTGGCCCACATGGAGTGGACCACATCTGGACTGACTCTCAGGTCTGGACTTTCCTGGTCTCATCTTCTATTCATGTTTTTCTTGAGAGGTTTATTTTTAGCCTTAGCCGCTAAAGCTTCAGCCCTGAGTCACCTGATCTGAGCGCGTGTTCTCCGGCTGTCGCTCTGTAAGTGGGACAGTAGGAGGAAAAGTGGGTCTGGTTCTGGTTCTACTGACAAGCCTGACCTGAAAACAGCAGAAACTGATGATGATGAGACAAAAGGAAGTTCCTCCAAGACTGTCCCCTGGAGCCAAGGTACTGTTTTTACAGCACACCCAGGGTAGTGTCTGGTACCGTTGCTACAGTTGACGAGGCCGACACTCAGCTGATCCTAGAACAGCTGTAGTTCACAGTAACGTGAAGTTTTTGCTTCTTGTAAAAATCTGTGAGTATTTTTGTTTCTCACTTTTGGCTCCTACCACGTCAGATTTTAATAGTAAAAGTTCAGAAACCAGCCACTAGGGGGCACAAGTTAGAGTTTTTTAGTGCCTGTCCCAAGCCTGGATAAATGCTAACCTCTTCACTGTCCAATCACAGAATGCTGAGTATTATTCTCTGAGAGAAACAGTGAACATCTCCACATCTTCTACTTCCTCCGCGGCTTTATTTACTTTACGTTTGGTTTCTACGATTTATCCAAAGCAGTTCTGGACCCAGGATTCAGACGTGTAGCGTAGGATCGTACAGTGTGATCAGTCCAATGAACCAACAACCCCACAGATTCACTGGTACAGCGTGAGCACCAGATGATGAGATCGGAAAAAAATTGATGGTTTCATGTTCCTTTGGTCGGACCAACCAGACCAGGGTTTGTCACATCTGTCCTCGTTCCTCTCCTTTATTCCAGACTATTATTTTCCTGCTGCTGTAGTTTCATGTCGTTGTCAGTGACTCCCACAGGGAGTTGTTAACGCCTCACAGGAGGAGAAGGCCTCCTCAGAGACTTCAGAGGGTGTGGAGGAGGTGAAAGATGCTGAGGACGATGGAAACGTTCCTCTTAAAATCCTTCTCCAACGGAAACTCACGTAACAAAAACCAAAGTCCGAGGGAAGTGATGGAGTCCACTTCCTGTCTCCTCTTTCTCCTCCTCTTCTCCTTTCAGGTCTGCTTCTGTCTCCTACTCCTGCTCTTCTCTTCCTGAGCTGTAGTGGACGCAGTACAGGGTTCTACACCCACCCACATCAACAAGAACAAAAGTTTTACGAAGTACAAAATAAGAACAAAGAGAGAGAAAAAGATCAAAGGTAGATAGTCAACAAGAACAAATTCTCAGTGTGAAAGAATGAAGGTATGGGTGTAAGATCAAAGGTATGATGAAGGTCATCAACAAGAACAAAAGTTATATGAAGGTCGCAATAAGAATAAATAGTGGGTAAAAGATCAAAGGTTGGTTGAAAATAGTCAACAGGAACATTAGTCTGATGAAGATCACAAAAAGGACAACAAGGGTGAAAGATCAGAGATAAGATGAAAAATCAAAAATCAATGGCAAGATCAAAGGTAGGATGAAAAAGTAAAAGTAACATGAAAGAAGAAAGGCAAGGTAGGATGACAAAAACCAAAGTCGAAGGGAAGTGATGGAGTGGCTCCATCACTTCCTTGGACTTTTGGTTTCTTGTCTCCCCTGTCTCCTCCTCTTCTCCCTTCAGATCAGCTCCTGTCTCCTACTCCTGCTCTTCTCCATCTCCTCCTCCTGAGCTCTAGTCAAACCACAGACAGCTCCTCTCACCCGGCACTCAGAGTGTGAAACAGGAGGAGCCTAATGGACCGGGGTCACTGATACTAACCGCTGGTATTGACCCATGGTGCGGAGCAGACAGAGACAGTAAAGAAGTGATATTTATGGTTTTATCTGGTCTTTGATCCAGGCTTTTATCTCCTCCCTCTTTGATTTCCTGTCACTGCTGCAGTCGAGGAGATTTGCTGCTGTTTAGTCAACGCTGACCGTCCCGGCCTCTCCTTCTCCTTTTCCTCCTCCTTCTCCTCCTCCTGCTCACCTCCTCCCTCCTCTCCTGGTTGCACCGTCAGGTTCCATCCTGTGATTGAGATTTCACAGACGGCTGTGACGACACGCTCTGCAGCTCCGCTTCTGATTACATGTTCCTGCAGGAGGCGCAGTAACGCTGCGTGACCAAACAGCCGCCACGCTGTGTTTCTGCAGCCGTGGACGCCGTTAACGCACGTCATTAAACATGTGGCCCACATCCGTCTGCTGCGGCCCACGGCTGCTGCCACGGCACACATGCAGCTCATTACCAGCAGATCCAGGTTCTCGTCCTGACGGGGAATCGGATCCAGGCGGCGGCGGCGGCGGGGGCCGCGGGCTGATCTGAGTGTTGTCATCCTCCCACAGGAGCTTCAGAAAAATAAATGACTTGACGTCCCCTGTTTGTCCCAAACTCAGCATGTTTGCAACACACCCTGGCTGCCACAGGAGGCGCTAGTCACTCAGATATGTCAGGGTGGGCAAATTTGAACCCACGAACCAGAATCCTACGAAAAGAACCTTAGACCTGCGACAGGAGCAAATATCTGGAGCATTTGTGTGAACTAAGATACATTGGACATAAAAATCATGCAATGAAGACTAAAATACTAAACTACTTTTTGCCCTTTATACACCATCTGTTGGTGAAATGGGGGAATTGCAAGAAAAAAAGAAGGAAAATGATGAAATAAATGAACTGGGAAACATTAGTTGTGCAAGATTAAAAATTCCAAACGGGCCATATCTGGCCCTCGGCCCATAGTTTGGCAGTCTCCAACACCAACATGACCACCTCCGCACCAGACCAAGGTGGACTAAAAGGGACAACAGAATCAGTCAAGGACCAGACTTATATCACTGGTCAAATCCTTGAAGAACCATGGTTCCCTGTGGACCAGGTGGTTCTCCTTCAGCAGAGAACCGTTCAGTTGTTAACCCTCTCATGGACAAACATCTGTCACTGCCAACTATTAACACAAGGACAAACATGGTCCAGAACATTATGTCCTGGTCTCCCAGTCCTGGTCCAGATCCTCTAAGAACAGAAATCAGATCAGAGAGCTTTGACTCTGGTCCAGGTTTGGTTCTTCCTGGCTGCAGGTCCAGAGCAGATCCATCACAGTCAGAGTTTTATTGGGTCCAGGTTGGCCCGTCCCGGAGCAGCTCTGATTGGGTTACGATGATGATGATGATGATGATGTGGTTCTGGCAGCAGAAACCTCTACATTATCATCACCACCATCTTCATCACCATAATTGTAATTTTTAGCCTCGTCCGTGAACGTGAATCAGAGTCGTCAGAGATAAAAGATTAAAATATGATTCTTAAAGTGAATTAACATTAATTGTCTGTTTCTTCTCTGCTTCAATAGACATTTTAATGAGTTCTTCACAGATGAAGAAGTCCATGAATTTTTAACTTTCCTGTCTGTCTGTCTGTCTGTCTGTCTGTCTGTCTGTCTGTCTGTGTCTCTCCCTGCTCTCCTCAGTTTGAGCCACACTAACAAACACTTTTCATTTAATTTACTCTTAAATCCCAGACTTAATTACACAACAAGCTGAATGAAGGTGTGTCTACAACCTGCAGCAGCTGCAGCTGTGGGAAGGTCCTTTACCCACTGCTTAGATTTAATAAGGAGGTAATCACACACACACACACACACACACACACACACACACACACACACACACACACACAGGTGTTGAGTGTGTGTTAGTGCACAGTGGTAAAAGTCAAATTAAAGCTGAAATGTTTTCTCCATAACAGTAAACTGTATCGACCTGAGATGAGTCTGTGTTCTGTTATGGCTGAATTCTACAGTACTGTTCCCAATCGCTGGGCCGTGGGCCACCAGTGGACCCTGGCCAGTTGGTACTGGGTCGCACCAAAAGAATACAACATTTTTCAATTATACCTTTTAAACTGTGATCCAATTCTGAATAAAGAATTCTGGAAAACAAACTTTTTTTTGTACGACATAAAAATACCAGTGAAGAAGAGTCGACAACAGACGTTGGTAAATGTTGCGACTCCTGGGCCACAATCGGGCCAGAATCTTGACTCAGGGACCGGGTCAGGAGCAGGTAGATAGATAGAACTTCATTAGTCCTTCTGGAGTGTCCTTCAGGATATGGTGGTGGAGATGGAACATTGGTGGGAACTAAGATGAATGTAATTTCTGTCTAAAAGTGAAAATCAGCGCCACCTGTGTGAGGGCACTCACCTCTCATCAGTGTCTAAAAGTCAAGGCTCATCTTCTCACTGCGTGTGGCTCTTCATAAGACTCTAGGACCTGAGAGTAGCAATGAGTGGAGCCACTAGGGGGCAGTCATGTGGTCTGATGACTCCACAGAGGAAGCATTTATCCTCCATTATCCCCGCACATCTGATTGCACCTCATCACTTCCTCTCCCGCTGGCTGCGACAGGAAGTGGCTCTCGTTCTGATTTGCTCACAGCGGTGTGACCTCCAGACTCTTGGACTCCTGCACTTCACCTCCCGACACACACACACACACACACACACACACACACACACACACACACACACACACACACACACACACACACACACACACACACACACACACACACACACACACACACAGAAGTTTGGACTGAACAACAACAGACGATTGATGTTTCAGAGACTGTTGTATCCAAGAAAACAACACCTTTAAAAGCACTTACCTCAGACACTGGTCCTCTGCTGCCTCTAGTGGTGATAACAGAAAATGTTACAGATTTTCTCAGTTTGCTCCTCCTCCACAAATCCATCAAATCCTTCATCCTCAGCCTCTGAGTGTAACAGTCGGGTGATTTCCAGTCGTCGTATTTAAACCATCGTACCTCCATGTCCTCCCTCACTGCATCCATCAATCTCCTCTTTGTCTCCTACCTGGTAGCTCCATCTCTAGGATCATTCTTCTACCAATGTATCCACTCTCCCTCCACTGAACATGTCCAAACCATCTCAATCTGGCATCCAAACTCCTGCATCTTCTCCTCCTCTGCTCTTTGTAACCTCCCCATTCCTCTGTCCTCCCTTTCCTTCACACTCATGGACTCTGTCCGTCCACCACTGACCTTCACGTTATCTTCTAGTTGTTTCCTACTCTCACTGCAGATCATAATGTCATCTGCAAAAATCATCCTTCAAGTAAATTAAAATTCTACTTTCAATCATTTTAGTCACTTGACATCATCAACCTGAGGCTCCCCCTGGTGGTGAGGACTGTTCTTAACCAGTCTCATGATCCAGATAATACGGTAGTTACTCAGCTGACAACCGTTTCCCAGCAGTTCACTCAGCGGCGGCGGCGGCGGTGACTTCCACCTTACTGACCGTTCAGTCTCCTGATCTTTGACTCCACTGTACGGCCCGTCTGTCAATCACCAGGTCAGAGCAGAAGACATGTCCTCATCCTCTGACCGTCACACTGACCCCCGCCTGAACCTGAAGTCCAGCTTAGACCTCACTCCGTCCCCGTCTCTCTCCCTCCTCACAGGTGGAGCCACAGCCGGGATGGGATCATTATCCAGGTTATAAATGGAGCTGACAGTCTTTAGTCAAACACCTTCTCTGTGTTGATTCTCACAAACGATGATTTACGACGGCGGCCGACGGCGTTGCCGCGGTGATTCATCAGCCTTGAAGAGCCAGAAAGACTGTCGGATTCTTATCAGCTTAATATTTTATAACAGTAATTGGGCCGGAGCTGCTGGGCTGCAGGAGGCTTCATCTGCCCATGGGTGGAGGTTCCCAGGTCAGCCTGGCCGAGCATCAGAACGGCCATAAAAGTTTAAATAAATGAAAGACTCGGACGTCAGTGGACGTCAGTGGACGGTGGTCTGTGTGGACGCGGTGCTAATGGAGCAGAGCACGTGGCCCGGTGCTCCTCTGCTGGACTCATCCATTATTCATGGTTCCAGTCAACCGGGCCTCCCTGGATAGTCATCATGCCAATCTTTCCTGAAGGCCTGCTGCTTCCCTCAGCTCCTGGAGTTCACTCCTCTCACTGCTCCTCCTTATATGGGCTGTCAGCAGCGTGCACACACACACGTGCACGTCCATGTGTGTGTGTGTGTGGGAACAGGGCTGTGAACTGTGCACTTCCACACTCAGGTTTACACAGTGGACTCATCAGCTCTCAGCGAAGACATCGATTTCTTTTCACGTTCAACTCTTTCCACGGGTCTTAAAACCAATTAGAAGAAGAAGAGGAGAGAAGAGGAGGCATTCAGAGAAAAGGAACCCTGAGGAGGTGCTGAGCTGCTTAGAATAACTGCATAACAATTCTAAAGGTTCTGGTCTCACAGATGACAAAAATGAATCATTTTCAAACCACCAGGAAACATCTGGAATCACCAGAAACCACCAGGAGCTACCAGAAGTACCAGAACTCAGCTGAGATGACCAGGAATCACCAGAAGTCGTCTCAGTCTCCAGCCCTTGGAGTGATGACTCCATGATGACACCTGTCAACAGACCTTCATCTGACCCAGTTGTTGAGGACCACAGACGTTCAGTCTCTGCTCTGATCTTCATTCTGCAGCAGGTCAGACTGGGAGCTGCAGGTCTCTGAGGAACAGGAAGTGCATCTCAGAGGAGGGTCTGCATGAAGAATCAGCTTCTCCTGCAGCAGCTGTCGTCTGACTGATGACACACTTAAGTCTTGGGGACGTCTCCATCCGCTGATGGAGGAAATAGGCCACACTTTATGACACACTGCCTTGGATCTCACTCCACCTGGAGCTGAGCTGAGTGTGAGGAGAACGTGAGGAGAACGTTGCTACAGAGAAAAGACGCAGCAGAACTTTAATCCTTCTGTGTTTCTGATGATTTCTTGCAGGGTCAGCAGGCTGCAGTCTCCCAACCTGTGATGATGAATGAGTGTCCCCCTAAACTGGGGGAGGACGGGACTCTCAGAGACGAGCAGTAATTGACTCATTTTTCACAGAGCAGTCGAGACAGGACGAAATCGCTTCCTGACAGCAGGACCCATCAGAGCTGCAGCCAGTCTGTGGACAAAACTCTGGTCTGTGGACTCAGTCTGTGCACATGACTCCTGATCAGGGTCTGTACTGACCAGAAATCTACAGACCATCAAACTACTGGTCCACAAACTACAGACCAAGAAGATATTGGTCTACAGACTACTGACCTGCAGACTACAGACCTGCAAACTACTAGTCCATGAACTACAGACCTACCATAACTGGTCCACAGACTACTGACCTGCTAATGGTACACAAACCTCTGGTCCACAGACTGGGGGGGCTCACCACACCAGAGACCTTTAGCCAGTGCTTAAAGCAACCTGACAACAGACAGTGGTTAAGGTTAGAGCGCCTCCTACTGTTTGTCTGAGTCTGGAGAACCATCAGAACCCTGGGCAGACGTTCTTCTCAGTGTCAAACACTGATGGAGGTGTCCTCCCTCATCTCGGACCAGTCTGTCATTAGTAGAACATCAGCAGAATTTTCCGAGGAGCAGCTGAGTCAGGAAGTCAGGGCTGGTAGGAGGGGGAGGATGGGGGAGGAGGTGGAGGAGAGGGCGGAGGCTCAAGGTGAGTCAGCAACAAGGGGAGAATAAAGGTGAGAAGCTGAAGTGGAGAATGTTCCAGAACACAGTGGACCATGAAGGACAGGTCCAACAGCCAATCACAGACCAGACTGGGAGAGTGAGGTAAAGACTGGGGCAGGAGGCTCCATCAGGAGGCTCCATCAGGAGGGATGGCTCCATCAGGAGGGATGGCTTCATCAGGAGGGATGGCTCCATCAGGAGGGATGGCTTCATCAGGAGGCTCCATCAGGAGGCTCCATCAGGAGGGATGGCTCCATCAGGAGGCTCCTCACGCTCTGTTTATCTATGGATCAGTCAGGAGAAACAATGATGCAACCACAGTGAAACAGCACCTCCGCCCCCTCCACCACTCTGTTCCTCCTCCACCACCACCACCTCCCCACCCGCACTGTCCATGCCTGTGTTAGTTCAAGGCCAAAGCTGAGGATCGACTGGACGACTGCTGGTTCAAATCCCAGCCTTAGTGACAAAGTAAAGACTGGGTCAGTCAGTGTGACCAGTCCAGTCCAGTCCAGTCCAGTCCAGTCCAGTCTAGTCTAGTCTATTCCAGTGCAGTCCAGTCTTTTCCGGTCCGGTCCAGTCTAGTCCAGTGTAGTCTAATCTAGTCTAGTCTTTTCTGGTCCAGTCCAGTCCAGTGTAGTCCAGACCATTCAAGTTTAGTCTAATGTTGTCCAGTGTAGTCCAGTCCAGTCCAGTCCAGTCTAATCCAGTCCAGTCCAGTCCAGGGAAGTCCCAGATCTGAACTGATGTTTCTGTTCAACTAAAACATCAGCAGCCTTCCTTCCTTCCTCCCTCCCTCCCTCTCTGTGTCTTCCACTGTCTGTCTCTCTGTCCCCCTACTCTCCCCCCACCGTGCTCTTACGAAAACACTTTAGCAGAGAGGATGTGAGACCTGTTGGTGTCTCCTCACTTCCTGCGCCTCCTCCACCTCCTCTAATGTACATCCTTCCATCGTCGGAGCAAAAGCACAAAATCAATCTACTGCTTCCATTTGTGCTGCGTTAAAGATCTGCTGCTGTGGATCGATACACACACACACACACACACACACACACACACACACACTGGACCGATGTGTGTGTGTGTGTGTGCGTGCACTCTCTTCACGTTCACTGTCACATTTACAAATAAAAGCATTAGCAGATCGATGGTGGAGGATTATGGGAGGTGGAGCGGAGACGCCGTGTGATTCAAGGTTGTTGTTCCACTGATGTGATAATAGTGATAATAACATCACATTGATTTTTCTTATTGTCTGTCTGCTCCAGACACACAGCTGCAGGTTGATGAACTGACTGACACTGGTCTCCCCAGCTTGGACCTCACCCCCTCACCTGGTACACCTGGTGTCGACTGTCACACAGTCCATTTGTTTAACCTGGTCACTGCTCTGATTAACTAGCTGCTGGATTTCCTCCCCTGTCGATGACAACATTAATAATTCAGCTGCGGTTCATTAGAGTACGATCATTAAAAGCCCAGCTCTGAGCAGGACACCTGAACGCACCATCGATTTCCCCTAGATCTGGACATAAATCCATCTGTCCGGGGTCTTTATGTCCACTTTGTTTAACGTCTCAGAGTCAGAGCGAGGCCCGGTGACGGAGACAAACAGACTTGACATTTCGCCGGGGATCGATAACCACGGCAGGAGACAACCTGTCACAGGTGGAGGGAGGGGCTTAGGAAATCCTGACTGAGCCGAGGGTGAACCCGTGGCAGCAGGGCACTGTTGTCATGGTAACAGCTGCAGCGAGACAACTCTAACCCCAACTACAGTCACACCGCTCCATGTGGCAGCAGTAGCCAGGACACCATAGCTTGAGAACCACAGGTTTAGAGACTGATAAAACCAAAAGGTGAGTAAGAGGAAGGTAAGTGGGCGTGGCCAAGACTGAACCATTCCACAGGAGTCAGTAAAGGGTGAAGTGGTTTGAAGCTAATGAGATGTTTCTCCTCCACGCAGAGACACCAATTCATCAGCACGGCCTAATCTACTGAAGTGTTAAGCTGCACATTAATAAAGCAGAGGGACAGCAGCCGTGCACACGCACGTGCACGGGCACCAGACTGCAGTGGAGAGTGTGTTCAGAACCTTGGTCTGATTTATGGAAGTGAATGAAACTGCAGTGGGAATAAACGCAGCCAACAACAGGAAGGAGGAGTCCAGCCAGACAACAACCACAACAACAACAACCACAACCACAACAACAACAACAACCACAACAACATGATGACGGTGACAATTAACATTGTAGTTGACAGTGTAACAGGTTAACATTTGCATAAATACTAACATCTGATAATAATATCATAATAATTAGAAATAGTAAATTAAACCAGGAATAGACAGAAGACAGGAGACAGAGCTGGAGGTGGAGGAGTTAAAGATGCTGCTGAGATTCTCTTTAGGAGAGACAAGGATGGACAGGATCAGGAATGAGGTNGAATGAGGTGATTAGAGGGACAACACAGACAGGAAGGTTTGGAGAAGACAGATTGAGATGGTTTGGACATGTTCAGAGGAGGGACAGTGGATACATTGGTAGAAGAACATTCCTAGAGATGGAGACAAAGGACTCAGAGTTGAGGACACAGAGGACAGGGGGAGGTGGAAATTGTTGCTGTGAAAACCTCTGAAAAAGGGGAGAAGACGAAAGGAAAAAAGGAAGAAATTAATTCAACAAAAAGTAAATGAAACCTTGAACCAAAATCCATGGAGAAAATCAGTGTCTTTAGCTCAGAGACGGAGCTGTTGTTGGTCCAGATGTGTATAAGAGACAGGGATTATGGGAGGTGGAGCGGAGACGCCGTGTGATTCAAGGTTGTTGTTCCACTGATGTGATAATAGTGATAATAACATCACATTGATTTTTCTTATTGTCTGTCTGCTCCAGACACACAGCTGCAGGTTGATGAACTGACTGACACTGGTCTCCCCAGCTTGGACCTCACCCCCTC
>JAFBJS010000951.1:380132-405500 GCA_016785265.1 Paraplagusia blochii
TGATCCTGTCCATCCTTGTCTCTCCTAAAGAGAATCTCAGCAGCATCTTTAACTCCTTCACCTCCAGCTCTGTCTCCTGTCTTCTGTCTATTCCTAGTGTCTCCAATCCATCCATCATGGCTGGTCTCACCACCGTCCTATGAACCTTTCCCTCCACCTTAGCTGACTCTCTTCTATCACAGATCATTCCAGAAAGGTTCTCCCACTCGCATTAATCTCAGCCTACACTGTAGGAAATGTCTCTGCAGACCTGGTTAGCCTGGTCTGTCAATTGCCCCATACTGCCCCCTGTTGTTGACTTGGATTTCTCCTCCGTATCGATGTTTGCACATGTGCCATGTGGCAGGTTGAGGTAGAAATCCTGGGTAAATCAGCAGGATTTCAAACATGTTTGATTTTCACCCAATCGATGGTGAGGTGATAATCGCTTGTCGTAACCGTGTGTACACTGCACTTCACGTGTCACATGACTGAGGGGACGGTTGTTGACTGTTGCATTACATGAAATGTGGCAAAAATCAGAGAAATGACAAATATCAGTGTTGTTGCTATGACAACAATAAATGTGTGTATATATGTTTATGAAATATTGTGTATATGTTGTGTTAAGGTTGGTGTAGTTGGTCTGGACTCACTCTTGTAGGTTATTCTGGTGATGGTGTCTCTGTTCAGCATCCTGTTCAGAAAGGAGTTGGACGTCTCTGAAATCTGAGGACATTGAGGACAGATACGGAAGGTCAGAATCGACAGGTCCATTTGACGCTAACGTCTTAAACGTTGACCGAGGTCAAGTGTCTCCACTTTTCTCCTTTTCTACAGCTTTGAGAATCGATGAGTTTGAAGTTTCTCCATCAGACTTCCCATCAGGTACATCAGCCTGAAGTGAAGCCTTGAAGGAGAAGCAGACGTCTCCATCAGAGCATCTGATCACATTCAGGAGTCTCACCACGTAACAGGTGCGGCTCGATACACATTAAACCTCCTGCCTCCTCCGAGGACCTCCTCCTCCTCTTTCTGCTCATCTTCTCCTCTCAGCCTCACCTTCATGAAGATGGAGATGATGACCAGACCGTTCGGACTCCTGGCAGCCTCAGTGTAGTTGGTGTAGAGTTCATGGTTGTAGTGGATCAACTGGACCTGGAACCAGAAGAAACCACGGTCAGAACTGAAATCACTGTAACACCTCCCCCTCTCCTTCCTCTCCTCCTCCCTCTCCTCTTCTCCTCAAAGCCCAGACTTCATCATCAGAACTGGAACAACTGTACCTGTGACTGCACCCCCTCCACCACCCACACACCCCTGCTGGTGGAGGAGTTGGAGATGTTTGTCCTTGAGATGTTGAATAAAACAGGATATTTAGAAGTGGCGCAGGGAGAGACGAAGACGAAGAGGAGGAGGAGGGAGAGATTCATAGTTATGAAAAATAAAAATTGAGAGGTGTGTGTGTGTGTGTGTGTGTGTGTGTCTCCCTGCAGCCTCTTCCTCTGCTCTGAAAATGAAACACCTTGGACCTGAAATAAGTGTTAAAATATTCCACATCTTCATCATCGACTGGGAGCAGCTCACAGTCATAGAGAAGGAGAAGAAGAGGAGGGGGAGGAGAGGAAGAGGAGACCCCCTCGTCCATGTTCTCCTCTGTGTCCATGGTTTGACATCAGGTCACCTGATCCTCCATGTCAGTCGATTGACACGGAGTCGATTGACCTGGACCTGACGTACTTTTTGAAGCGTCAGTCGGAGATAAATCAGAGTTTGTTGCCTCCATATTGAGTTCACGTTCTGTTCACTGAGCTCGGAGCAAAAAACACCAGGTTTTATTTCTTCTAAATCTTGTTTCTATTTGATGCAGAGAACAAACTGACACAACTCTTACATCAGCACTGATGTCATGACGTTCAGGTCCAGGACCTGGACTGAAGAGTCAGAGTTGGATCTTTGTGTCATGTGATAATGAGTCTACAGCAGGCAGATCAACATAGTTTCCTTTTCTTAGTTTAATTTTTTATCTTGGAGAAGGAGATTCTGACTCAGACCACTGGGTTCTGTGGGACCATGACGTGGTCTTCGCTGTCACCACTGTAATTAATCTGTCACACCAACAACTGACCAGCAGAGGAAGGGTGAGGGACGGGTGAGTCACTGCTCAGTAAACACACACACTGATGGCAGTGTGTGTGTGTGTGTGTGTGTTTTCTACAATGAGTTAAAGACTTAATTGCAGCCTCTGGTCGCAGTTAATGTCAAACTGTCATCATCTCCATGTTCTGTTGATGTTAATGTTAATGAAGGCCGTCCTATCATTGAAAAACGCTCTTATCTTTAAGCTCATTTTGTAAACAGAATGACCTGCTGTCTTTTTAACACCAGGGGGCACTGTCACAGCTTCTGATAGTCCACATAAATGAGTATCAGAAAGTTATCTTCACAGCCACTCAACCTGTTCTCGTTTCAACCAACCAAGAACACCTAGTTTGACCAATCAGGTGTCTGGTGACTGAGATCACTTGATTAACCAATCAACTCAGGTGTGCTGCTACTGAAGCTTGGCAGGAAGTGACATCACACTGACCTCTCCAGAGAAGGCCTGTCCATTGAGCAGATGTTCTGATCCCTGACCGTCCTCGCTGCCAAAGTGCAGCCTGATCTCCTCCAGACGGTGGCTGTAGGTCATGGGACCTCCGGAGATGTTGACCAGATGTTCTTTGTCCAGGCGCAGGGACACGTGTCGACCCGTGTTGTACATGGTTCCTCCCACCTGAGACCAGAAACAGAACGAGACGGGAAGAAGAAGGAGGTCAGAACCTGAGGCGGGCCGCTGCAGACTTTACCAATCAAAGACCGATTCGTTCCATCGATCTTTAACTCAACAACTCATTTGTCACATGATTAAAAACCGATGTCTTTATTTCAGCAGGGACGTGAACTCATTAAAGTGAGACGGAGCAGATCAACACTCCTGGATCTATTGATCCAGATCAGAGCAGTCAGGTCACATCCAACACTGGATTAATGGATCCACATGGATTTTAGTCGATGTTAAATCCTCTCCCTGTCACTGAGACCAAACCTCCTGGAGGAAAATCAGTGTTTTTAGCTCAGACCAAAGCCCACGGAGAAAATTCGTGATTTTAATTCAGACCAAAGTCCAGAAAGAAAATGTGTGATTTTAGCTTCGACCGATGGTTTGTGACATAAACATGTTAGGAGCGATGGAAGTGTCTGAGCCCGGGGCTGTGGACCACAGTTTAACTTCACTTTGCCTTCACTGTGGAAACCTAAGAACCTAAGATTGGTCTCCGTCACTCATTTCTTTTTCTCCTCCATTTCCTTCACTTTATTCTAATCTGTGCGCTTGCTCTCCTCCTCCTCTTACCTTTAAACCAATGACTTTTCTAAAACTTCAGGGATGAAATATTTACAGTGTGTGGGCAGAAAGAAAGCTGGAAATTTAGAGCAGGAGGACAACAGACAAAGGCGGAGGGAGATGGAGAGGAGAGCAGAGAGGAGGAGGTGGTGATGGTTTTTGAAAGCAGGAAGTAAACACTGGCAGATGAGAGCTATGACCTGAATATCAAGGTTTCTTGACAAAGAGCTTCAGGTGAAAACAAAATAAAATAAATAAATGAACAAAGTGTCTGCGATAAAGATCGTCATCCTGCTCTGGTTTTTAATTCAAGGTTTCAGACCAGACTGAACTTTTAACAACATTTTCTTTATGCTCCTCTCCAGCCACAAGGTCTTCACTGTGGCTGTGTCTCTCACCGACTAACTCATCCACTGACTCACCGACTAACTCCTCCACTGACTCACCGACTAAGTTACCCAGAGACTAAATCAGTGACTAATTCACAGACTACATCATCCGCAGACTAAGTCACCCAATGAATGACTCAACCACTGTCTAACTGACTATCTAACCCACTAAGTCATTCACTAAGCCACCCACTGACTGACAGACCTATTCACCCTACAGACTAATGAATCCGCTAACTAACTCACTAGCTAGCCCACTGACCAAGTCATCCAATGACTGACTCACCCACTGACTAATTGACTGCCTAACTAACTAACCTACTGACGCACAGACTAATTCACCCACTAACTCACTAACTAACCCACCCTTTATGTTCCTCTCCAACCACAGGGTCTTCACTGGCTGACTCACTGACCAACTCATCCAATGACTGACAGACTAACTCCTTCACTGACTGACTGGCTGACAGACTAAGTTACCCACAGACTAAGTCACCCGATGACTGACTCACCCACTGTCAAAGTGACTAACTGACTATCTAACTCACTAAGTCATTCACTAAGTCACCCACTGACTGACAGACTAATTCACCCAAAGACTACATCACCTACTAAGTCACCTACAGACTAATGAACTCACTAACCAACTCACTATCTAACCCACTGACTAAGTCACCCAATGACTGACTCACCCACTGACTAATTGACTGCCAAACTAACTAACCAACTGACTCACAAAGTCACACACCCACAGACTGATTCACCCACTAACTCACTAACTAAGTCACCCACTAACTGACTAGCTCACAAACTAAGTCATCAATAGACTAAGTCAAGACTTAGACATTCCGACTTACTGAGTCACAGTCACCAAGAGAGTAAATCAACCACAGATTAAGTCAAGATTGACTAAATGACTGATTCACTGACAGAGAGATGCTCCTCCTGCTCATCATCCTCTTCCTCCTCCCTCTTTTCTTCCCCCAGATGCTTCTCCTCCCCCTCCCTCTCCTCATCCTACTCTACCTCACCTCCTCCTCCTCCTCCTCTGACCCGGGGCAGGCCCAGACTGCTGCAGCAGCTCTGGTTTGATGGAAATGGGAACGGCCTTCAATATTTGATGGTGTTGTCCACTGTGGCTGTTGTTGTGCTCACAGTCGGTCCGACAGAAACAGAACCAGCCCGGAGCCACAGGCTGCAGCTGTGCAGACCAAAGTAATCGATGCCAGAGGCAGAGATTCGCTGTGAGAGCTAATATTGATTCAACGGTGAGGTCTTCAGGAGGAACTTTTTGTAAAGCTGCTGAGTCGGTCACTAACAGGATGTTTGTAAATGTACAATTACACAGAGACCACAGTGAACTCTGGCCTCCACCTGACAATGAGTGGACGACTGAACTGATTTGTTTACTTGATGTAAAATTCCAGATTAAATGGAATGTTGGGATGAAAAGACAACCTAAAGTTTAATGCAATGCTTCCCAATCTTTTTCTGTTACACCCCCCAGCAACAAGAAAACAATTCACCCCTCCCACCCCACCACCCACTCTCCGCCCCAACTATAAATAACAGCATTTGTCTATAAAATAGTTCTAGTTTCACCTCTGCTTAACATCGTATCCTTGTTAACATAAAGAAACAAAAAAAGAGATATAGTTCAACGTACAAGGATGTGCAATTACACTTTATTGTAGTACGGCGGAAAAAAAGCATGTTCCCCAGGGACACATGTGCCCCCCTCAGCATCGCACCGCGCACCCCCAGGGGGGCCCGCCCCACACTTTGAAAACCCCTGGTTTAATGTATTGCAGGTTAAGTTTCACATAAAATTGTGTCATTTTAAGCAAAAATTCTAGGTTAGAAATAAATCAGGGACAATACACAGTTTTCAACAATGCACACACACACACACACATCAGCACCCACTTCACTCCATGTGTGCAGAGGCTGGATCTGAAGGTTAGCTTCAGCAGATCTCCTGAGGCTGAAGACAGAGAAGAGAAGTTGGTGTTTGTCCAGAGGAGGAGAAACAGATAAAACTCTCTTCTCCTCTGACTCTCCACTCCAGGCCAACATCCGACATTTATTTATTTCAGAACTAAAAGGTCTGATCTACTGTGGACTGGATCTGGTCCAGAACCAGGTCTCCATCAGACTCACTTCAATACAGGCCATTAACTGTATTCACAGAAACATCTGGACTCTGGGATGTGATGCCGTCACGTTATTACGGCACAGAAGGAACGTCTGGAAGATGGAGCTGTGGGTCCACGTGGATCCACGTCCTTCAGCAGAGCTCACTGAAAAACACATCGCTCTGAAATGGATGTTTTTTTCCTCCTTCTCTCGCTTGTTTTCAGTGCAAAGAGAAAAGAGAGAAAAAAAACCCAATGGTTTATGAGAGCGGGTTAGAGGAGATCGGAGCGGCAGCGATGGTTAGAAGGTCGGCGCCGTCTCTTCTCTCTGTCGTTCACAGACCTTGGTCTGTGCTGACAGTTTTCTCTCTCTTTCTCTTCCTGTCTCTCTGCTAATGTAACTGTGGGCTTCTCTCACTGTAGCCTCACAGACAGACACCGTACTGAAGGACCCCCTGAGGGACCCTGAACCTGAGCTTTAACTCCTCAGCTGAGTTTGCTGAGAGATTAAGTCACACACAGAGAGAGGGAGGTCTCTGTCCCCCAACCTTTTTTGCACCACAGACCAGTTAAATGTCTCGTTCTATTTTCATGGACTGGTTGTTAAGTTGTAGCAGATAAATTCCCTTTATTAAAAGTCAAATTTCAACTTCAACTGTTGAATCTCTTCTCTGTGGACTTTGGTTCAACTGAGCTCAGGCTTCTGAAGCTAACGGCTAACAGTGCTGGAATGAGCACAGAATAACATGGTGTCAGAACCTCCTTCATGGTTCAGACAGTTGAGGAACATCAGTCCAACAAGACAGAACACAAGGAACTGAACCCAGATCAGTCGCTGCTGCTGCTGCTGCAGCCAGAGGGATTGTGGGAAAAAAGGCAACAACCACAGAGTCAGGCAGTGTGTGTGAGTGTGTGTGAGTGTGTGTTCCTTCATCTTTACATCTGCACTCAACCCCTGACCAACACACCCTCCATACAGTCAATCACAGGAACACACATCTGCTGATGATCCTCGTGTTTGACACTGCACAGTTTAATTGATCGTAAAATCTTCATTAACTTCACACACACACACACATCCACACACACATCCACTCCCACAAACACACACACACACACACACACTCCTCTGATGATCCGTCATCACAGAGTCAAGTATCTTTGACAGAAGTTCTTTATGGACGAGTCTGAGCTGCACAAACATCTGACTGTGCCAACAAAAACAGCCTCTTTCCCTCTCTCTCTGTCTGAGTGTGTGTGTGTGTGTGTGTGTGTGTTTACAGTCTGCGGCCCAGCGCTGCTGACACGTTGACCCTTTGTTTGGCTTCGAATCTCAGAGCGTAGCTGAAGAACGAAGCCATCGTTCATCATCTGCTGCGTGAGCGTGCACCGCGGCCGACTGAGAACAAACTGCCACGGATCAGGAGCGTGCGAGCGAGCGAGCGAGCCGGGCCGTGTCAGACGCCGCAGCTGTGTTTGTGGACACGTGCACGGCAACACAAATTAAATTCACGCAGTGAGTCGAAAGCTTTTCACGCCTCCGTCCTCTTGAGTAAAGAGATAAGCAGCCGACAGTGTTGGGATGTAGAAAAGAGACGAGAGAGGAGCCAGGGGAGATCACTCTCCAAATCCTCCCATAATCCTCTGCTGCTGCTTTCTTTAAGCTGTAATTATGAATTAGATACAAAGGGGAACAGGACCACCACGTACAGATAACAAGGCTATGTGGAAGCAACTAAATGATCAGAAGTTACCCTGAACGTGGCAAAAAGTTTGCCAACAGCATCACCCTTTGTCATTGGTAATCATGCAGCTAGAGGGCAGCACCACATGAATGACAATCAAGTCAGTAGGACCGTTGGCTAATGGTAAAAAAAAAAAACAAACGTTAAAAGTCGAACTAAAAGGTTGGACTAGATTAACATGGACCACTGAGAAAACTACAATGTTTTCTGTCAAAAACTAAAGAAGAATTAAATGCGTTTTAATTACAGTTCCACCTCTGTCCTCCAGGAGGACGATGAGACAAACAACCGACTAAAAGAGGAGACTAACACCACAGAGATCAGGCTGCAAATCTCCCATAATCCCCAGCTGTGGTTGCTTCATTCTCTCAGCTGTAATTATCAGTGCCATATAAAGACCTCGGTCACATCAGGGAGACTGGAGCAGCAGCAGTAACAGCAGCAGTAACAGCAGCAGTAACAGCAGTAGTAACAGTAACAGCAGTAACAGCAGTAACAGCAGTAACAGTAACACTCTTTCTTCTGTTTGATTTCCTGATAAACTTTATCTTTGTTTCAGTGAAGCCTGGGAACTCAGATCCCATTATCTGTGTTCGAGGACGTCCGGAGGACACAGACGCAAGGACAGCTAGACAGACAGACAGAGTGGATTAACCAGGTCTGTCTCTCTGCTGGATTAGTCTGGAACTCACAGGTCAGTGGTTAGCTCTCTGATGTTCACTTCATTAGTTCCAGAGGTGGAGGACAGTGACCTGAGCAGGGTCACTGTCCCTGCACTCACATAATCAAGAGAACTGCAGTCCAGACCAAGACAAGTCTCCTTCCACCTGTAGGACTGACCACCTGCAGAAAGGTACAGGAGGAGTGGTTGAAAAGTGGACAAAGATGGACGGTTGTTCTCCATAATCTGACCATCAGACCACACCTGTCACCTGTCAGTGGTCTGTCAGTGTCAGCTCCGTCTGGTACGAGGAGATGTGGATTAGGAAGATTCTCCTCATCAAGCCTCGCTCAGGGGGAGCAGGGAGAGAGGAGCAGCTGTCAGAGGAGGAGCCTTCAGGGACCTTCACAGAGACATCCAGATGTTAACACACAGCTTATACCTCCTGCCACCTCTGTCTGCTCCTCGTTCACCCTGAAGATCCACAGAGACGTCTGATCTGTGATGGTGTGTCAGTGGTTTAAACATGGTCAATGGTTTGAGTCCAGACGGTTCAGAAATATCAGTTCCTGGAATCTTCCTGGAACTGTGTGTGGAAGCAGAGAGGATGAACCTTTGACACAGAAGTCCTCCAGTCAGAGGACAGTCTTCCTGTATGGGGACAGTCCTCCATTCAGAGGACAGTCTTCCTGTATGGGGACAGTCCTCCAGTCAGAGGACAGTCCAAATCTGATCCAAATCAGGGGACATTCCTACAGTCAGGACACAGTTCTGTAATCGTTGACTGACTTTTTCTGATGAACAGATTTAGTTTTGTAGTCACTGCCAACAGGAGGAGCTAAAGTCTTGAAACTGATCCTTCTGTAGTAACGGCTGCAGTGAAGTCACACACACACAATCACACAGACGGTGGGATCAGTGCGAGGTTCACACACTCAGAGCTCCGTCTGACAGCCTGATACTGAAACACGACCACAGGAGGTTTTTTTTTCTGCTTCTTCAGCCGAGCCACGGTTCAATTCCGAGGCTTTGATGTGTGAAATAATGGCAGCAGACTGCAACGTTGTCATTTCCTGCAGGATCAAGTGAAGGAAGTGAGACAGACGAGGCTAATAGTGAAACACGCTCAGAGCGAAACAGGCCCAGAGAAGGAAATGTAGCACGACAATGATGAGGAGGCAGCAGCCGAGGAGGAGAGATAAGGACAGGGAGCAAAAAAGCAGAAAGGAGGAGGAGGAGGAAAAATAAGAAAACACAGAAAATGGGAAAAAATAGACAAAGCTGGAAAATCCTGTTGTTCTGGATGAAGCCGGTGGATGTCAGAGGAACCAGACTGTCACTGGGTTCACTGTCAGGTATAAAGTCATTAGGAGGTGCAGCTCCATCCCGGAGGCTGTGCTCTTATTGGGCCCCACTTAATAACCATTTGTTAAAATCCAAAACACCTGACATTAGCAACTGGTAACAGTGATAATATATATTGATGGAAGTGAAGAATAGAGTGAAGTCGGGATGGAACCGCTGGAGATAAGAGTCAGGAGTGATCTGAGATAGAAGAGAGTCAGCTAAGGTGGAGGGACGGTGGAGAGACCAGCCATGATGGATGGATTAGAGACAGAAGACAGAAGACAAAAGCCCGGGCTGGAGGTGGAGGAGTTAAAGATGCTGCTGAGATTCTCAGGATGGACAGGATCAGGAATGAAGACATTAGAGGGTCAACACAGACAGGAAGGCTTGGAGAAAAAGCTAGAGAAGACAGATTGAGATGGTTTGGACATGTTCAGAGGAGGGACAGTGGATACTGAAGTCCCTCCTGAAGTCAGTGGGTAGAAGAATGATCCTAGAGATGGAGCTACCAGGTAGGAGACAAAGAGGAAATTGATGGAGCAGATGGAGGTAGTTGTAAGAGTAGAAGTAAGTTAGAGAGAACAGGGAGAGATGGAGAAGAATGATTCACTTAAATCAATCACCTGAATCACAGTGAATCATCAACAAATGAGAAGAATATTTATCTGAAATGTCCAACCACATTAATGTCTCTGTGCCTGTCCAATAAAACAACCTGTGGACAGAGACCATCTAAAAGTCTGGAACCTTTTTAAATGACACTATGAAAAGGAAATTTGTAGAAACGAAATATAGGCAAACTTCTGCAGTGAGGTTCTACAGTCGACTCCATGAGCCACCACTGGTTCTGTTCAGGAGAGTGAGAGGAGGACAGACATGCGAGGAGGCCTCTGTCCTCAGCGTCTGAGCTCAAACTTCACTACTTTTGTGGGCTGGAGGATAATCAGCAGGGAATCGAACCATTGACCGGGTCAACAGACACAAAAAGTGATGTCATCTCAGGGGCTCAGACAGTAAAGACATCCAGAATAACAACAGTTCATGTCCTGGACTGATGGACGGAACAGAGGAGGAGCCGGTGTTCCGGGAACAAATCCTAAAAACAGCGTTCTACTGTGAAACGTCCTGGTGCTAATGATAATAACGGCAGTAACACAGAGAGAGAACACCATGCTGCCAGAAGTTCCAGGAAGACAGCGTTCCTCACACTGATCATCTCCTCAGAGGGACAACATCACAGTTACTCCTTAAACTGTCTTCAACCTGGAAAAGATGGGCTTCTAATCATCAACGTTCCGTTGGTGCAGCTGCTCCTCTTTCCTCCTCCTCTTCCTCCTCACCCACTTTTTTTCCTCACTCTGACTTTGGTTTCAGTTAAAGTTGGACTAAAAATGTCCACCTGTCATTCAGACTCCACTGGCTGACACACCGCCAGAGTGTGAGGAACCAGCTGTCAATCAAACTGTGTGGGTGGGCCCTGTGAAGCAGTTGAACGTCCTGTCACTCTCACGGTTTTTGTTGTTTTTTAAATTCAGTCAGAACGTTGGCAACAGTGGGGACGCACAGACACGCTCCGTCTGAAGCTGAGGTGCACCTCCACTGGGGGGCGCCACATCATATTAGGCCACTGGCGAAAGAAACATCAGGAAGAAAATCTGACAAAACTGTAAATGCTTAGAAGAATCACAAGAACCACCGGGACGTAGAGTCAGAACTGAGAGGAAACTGCAAACGCATGAAGATCAAGAACTGCTTTGTAGCTGTTAAGAGGAACCTGAGAACCTCATCATTCTGATGTTGTCCCCAGCCTGGACACTCCAGACTGAGGTAAAAAAAGAATCAGAGACTCAGAGTAGGAGATACAATCTCCACCGTGCAGCCCGGAGGTTAACCCCGGGTGTTCCATCAGAGCAGTTCCACCCTCTCGGTGTCTGTCAGTCAGAGAAAATAAAGGACTCTCCTCCATCTCCGCCTGGGAGAAAGGGAGACACAGGTTTATGGATTAGATACTGTCAGCGCTAACAGCTCTGACAGTGTCTCCTCCTCCCCTTCGCCAGGCCTCCCCCTGCTCCTCTCTCCATCGATCGATCTCCTCCCTGCTGACCATCACTCACTCAGGCTGGTAAGTGAGATGTAAACCTGGACGTGTCTCGTCCGTCATTGTTGGTCTCCAATCATTCAGACCGAAGCTCTCTCTCTCTTTCTTTTTCTCTCCCTCTCTGTGTTAGTGCACAATAGATCTATTTTAAACAGAACCCTCCTGCAGTTCAGTGATGTTCTGCTATAATCACTTCTGATCCACTTCACTCTGGCCAAACCACTGATCCGGCTTTTAACTCACAGTCACAGACAGAAGACAAATCACACACTGAGAAATGTCCTCGCTTCAGAAAATAGTCCATAAACAGAACCTGATTTTCTTCATGGACTTTGGTCTGAGCTCAAATCCCTGATTTTGGTCAGTGAGTCAAAAGAGAAAGTTTCTCTGATCAGGTTCCTGTTTCCTGTTGTCAGTCAGAAATATTGTGACATTTGTTAAGGTTTTGTCACAGTTCGAACTTTTAAAGACATTGGTACCAATGACCTTTAAAGACATTGTCTCCTGGTGACATGTCAGTTTGTGAAACATTTACTTTTGGAGTTGAATTTTCAGTGGATTTCTGAAGAGCCCTTAACTTCAACACCACCTCCACTTTGACTGAACTTTGGGCTGAAGGCAGAACATTTTCTTTGTGATGCCGCCACAAAAGGATGCTGAATCAACCTTAATGACTTTTTAATTACTTTCCAGGCTGATGAGATGACATTTTTGTGAAAACCACTTCATATTTCAAACAGGATAAAACTGAATAATCTGGTCTCAGAACAGACTTTCTTTAACTGCTCTGAACCTAAAACTGTGTCATCAGGGTCAAATATCTTTTAACTTGAAAGTCCTTGAAACCTGCCTGAACTTTTCTCTGGTAAGTAAATCAAAATTTAAAACCACGTCTGTAGTGAGAGATTAAAATTATCAATAATAAAAATGTCTTTTTCTGAACGACTGACAGATGTGAGGAGGGGAAGTGTAGAGACGGTCTCTTCTTCTTTGATGATAAATAGTCTCATCTTCAGACGTCAAGTGTCGAGTGTGAAAGTGGAAAAAAGAACAAAGATAACGAGTCAGAAAGAAAACCATCCAGTCTCTTACACTGGAGTCCACAGAGAAAATCAGATCGTTTAGTCCAGTGTTTTTTACCTTTTTTTATGCCACAGACCGGGTAAATGTCCAGTACTATTTTCACGGACCGGTCGTTAAGTTGTGGCAGATAAATACCCTTGACAGAATGAAATTTCTGGTGTTCTGAAATATTTTCCTAGCTATAAAATCTTCCTACCTGAATTAACTGTGGATGGGCACAACAAGGATTACTCCAAAAGTGCACACAGACTAGAACTTTCTCCTACCAGACCGGTATAAAAAATTTGAATCTTGTATCAATGACTCTGCGTCATTTTGAGTTTATTGTTGTTGTCTTCACTGAGAAAATATTTCCTTATCAAATATAGTTGCATTATTGATGATGGAATCCTAGCCATTCTATTGGTCAGTTCTTCTGTGGATATGGGTATGGATCAAGTGGAACCCATGGACCAGGACCAGTTAGAACCACTGGTTTAGTCACACACGCTAGCTCACTGCTGCCCCCGGTGGTCAGTTTGTGTCACCAAGGTCAATACCGACAGAGAATGTCAAAAAAGAGGTCACAACCAACCTGCCAAACCTCCTTCATCCATCCATAATGACACCACCCATTACCTAATGCATCCATCCCTCAGTTATCCAATCTCCACTGCTCCTCCCTATGATCGGACACTTCCCTGGACTCACGCTCTTGGTCAGGGTAAAATCAATGATTATCCCGATCAGGTTTGGTCCACTTGTCCTTTGGCCCATTAAGTGTAGATCTCCACGATTCACCTCCAAAGTTGACTCCCTGTTAGGGAGGTTGGCTCCTTCCAGTGGGCTCACCGTCCACAGGAAGGTTCAGAGGGGTTGGTTCAAACAAGGGGTTGGTTTGGTCTGAAGAAAAATCAGTGATTTTCAGTGAAGGTGTTTGTTGCAGCACTTATGGTCCAAACAGTATTCATCAGTGGAATAAAGACACTGTTTCTGACAGACTTTTATAGATTTCCTGTGTCTGTCTCTGACAGCCTCCACCTCAGACAACCTCTCTTCACAGAGTAAACAGATAAAAGTGCAGCACATCTTTGGTTTCCCGTCACACTCCGAGCTGCAGACACATGAAAACACAAGGTTGTTTGGATAGAGGAGAGAAAAACGCGTTTCCACTGAACATCATTATCACCATTAGAGGGGCCTGGGTTTGAAGAGGAGATCAAAGTGTAGGAGGAGGGATGGCCTCAGGTGATGGAGACCGCTCCTGATGAGGAGGAGGTGAAGGACAAAGCCTCTCTCCGCTTCATCCTCCTCCTCTGCAGCCTCCTCCTCCTCATCGTTTTTCTCCTTCTACTTACTTTCAATCGAAGCCCAGCTTTGTTCAGCTGCAGCTTTGAACTGAAGTGAAAACCTTCACGTCCTAATTCTTCATGTCACATCTGTATCTCCTCCTCCTCCTTACAACCAACAACCTGTTGCCACACTCTCCTGCTGACTGCTCCCCTCCACCTCTCTCCTCTCTGCTGCTGAAGCTACTGAGAGCTTAGAAGTACGTGAACGTGTGAAACAGGTACAACAACAAGAAGGAGCAGTGAAGGAGGAGGAGGAGGAGCAGGAGAAGACCCATGGCTCTTCTTTCTTCCTCAGCCCCCCATTTTGGTCAGGTTACTCAGTTTTCCTCCCATTCCTGGAACCCGGGTCCATGTGGGACGTGAATCATGGAGCTCCAAGGACACTTTGATTTTTCAGTAACCGACCACTCAGTGACCTTGTTACTGTAACACACACGAGGGACAGCGCAGTGACACTTCTGACCACAGCAGGGTCGATCACACACAGACAGGAGTGAAAGTGATCTCTGCTGAGACCCCCCAGTAGACCTCGCCCCTGGTCTGAGAAACCTGAGAACCACTGCTATGTTTCTGGTGTGTTTCCTAATTTCTGGTTCCATGAGTAAGTGGCGTCAGTGGAGCTGTGGTCCAGACCAACAAACATCAAGGTTCTCACCACCAAGACCTGTCATCAACTAGACCAGATGAGATGTTAGCCTCAGAGATTTGACTCAGTTCAGTCTTCAGTTCTCCTTGGAAAACAACACAATGAAGATGTTCTCCTGAACCCCCCTCAATAAACAGGTGCAGATTGGACTGACCAGCAATGGAGAACCATCTGGATTAATGTGTTGTACTGAATGAAGTTTCATCTTGGCCACACTGGCGGCTTAGAGGTTAAGGAATGGGACCTGGGACTTCAAATCCACCAGCTGGATTTGAAGCACTGGCCCAACCATCATTCCTGTGGCTCACAGTACGGTGCAGATTTGAGTGGCAGTGGTGGAGACCTGGTAATGGAAAAGCTGATGAAGATAAATGAATGAAGGTTTATCTTCTCGTCATCAGGAAAGTTTTTGAGAAAAAGTTAGAAGCCAGATTGAATAATATGGACATGTTCAGAGGAGGGACAGTGGATACACATTGGTAGAAGAATGATCCTAGAGATGGAGCTACCAGGTAGGAGACAAAGAGGAGATTGATGGATGCAGTGAGGTGGTTGGAGTCAGAGGAGAAGATGGAGAGAACAGGGGGAGATGGAAAAGGATGATTCACTGTGGAAAAGAGACAAGACCAGAGGAGAAGAAGAAGACCTTATCTTCATCATTATTATCATTCTGCAGCCAGAGAACTTTCCAACAATGCCGTGAAAATATAAAGTTCATGTCGACTGCTCTGCTGCAGAAAAGCTTTTCTCACTGGACAAAAAAACCCAGTTCTTTGACCAACATTAATCACGTAATCGTCTGCAGACAGTTGTGACTCAGAGCGACTTTACTGATATATTATTATTATTATTATCATAACTATCAACAAGAATTACCCACACTGTTATTGACTGAACCAACCACTAACTAATGTCCTGACAGGGATTCAAACCCAGGACCTGGGCTCTTACCCCGCAATCCTGAGTCTGGATTCAGTTCTACACACAAATGTTGAATCAGCAGGAGACACACACACATACACACATTCACACAGACACACATTCTAAGGCCCCTGGCACGACCTGCTGCTCAACACTCCGGGTTATTGGAATGTGGGGGTTTGAAGGTTTGTGTATGTATGGAGGGTGGAGGGGGTGGAGGGAGGGTTATGGAATATCACCAATCTTAATAAAACTGCTGCTGCTGCTTCAACATCACATCCTTATTGAATTTCCAG
This sequence comes from Paraplagusia blochii, assembly GCA_016785265.1. Taxonomy (NCBI): domain Eukaryota; kingdom Metazoa; phylum Chordata; class Actinopteri; order Pleuronectiformes; family Cynoglossidae; genus Paraplagusia; species Paraplagusia blochii. The sequence goes on from JAFBJS010000951.1 coordinate 396,149, forward strand.
CAGACTTGTTTCCCCCCCACCCTCATCCCTACACCCTCCCCCAGGAGAACGTGGACGGTGGCGGCGCTGGAGGCAGAGACTAAATGAGATCGAGTTGCTGGAAGACTGGGATATAAAAGAGGAGAAGAGTCTGGGAACAAGGAGAGAGGAGAGAGGAGAGAGGGAGGCAATGGACAGAGGTATAGAGAAGGCAGCAGAGAGTGGAGGGTGGTGGTAGAAGTGGGGAGGGCACTGGGGCGGGGTCCGTACCCACATTTATCTCCCTGATAGCCTTCACACCCGCCCTGCATTAGAGGAAATAGAGCTCAGGAACAGACACATTCAATATTCTCCCCTTTCTCCTCCTCGCTGCTTCGTCAAACGCTCCCAAAGCGCCGCTGCCGCCTGCAGATCAGCCAAGGCTGCTGCAATAAGGAGTGATGGAGGAGGCGCTGAGCAGGAGACGCCGAAACAGGAGATGCTGAGCAGAAGCCACTGCAGCGTTTTACATTTTAATCAGATCACACACAACAGTGCAGGTGGAGAACGCTGGGGCGTAGGGGGCAATTAGCAGCAAACCAGAGATGGGTGGTGGGAGCAGGAGTCCTAAAGAGCTCCTGCTCCTGCTCTTTAGGACTGACTGACTCTGTAAGGTAACTGCTAATGTACCACTACAGTACACCACCTGAAAAAAATCCTCCATCCTGACCACTGGCTGTCCCGCCCACCCATCCATCTACGGGTGAAGTTCCACTTCAGATCACTGAAGCCACTTCATCCTTCTGACAGTATCAACCAACATACAGGACGGTGCCACCTCCGACAGTGAACTACAGTCTGCATGAGAAGATCCCTGAACCTAGGCCTGTCCAGGTAATCTACAGCAGTGATAGATCAGAAGGTGTGCTACAGAAAATGATCTTCTCATTCTTCATCTTCATCACCTTACAGCTTCCATCTTTTTTAAGAGATTTCCACAGTGAATCATCCTTCTTCATCTCCGCCTGTTCACCATCTCAATCTGTCTTCTCTAGCTTCTTTTTCTCCAAACCTTCCTGTCTGTGTTGTCCCTCTAATCACCTCATTCCTGATCCTGTCCATCCTTGTCTCTCCTAAAGAGAATCTCAGCAGCATCTTTAACTCCTCCACCTCCAGCTCTGTCTCTTGTCTTTTACCTATTCCTAGTGTCTCTAATCCATCCAACATGGCTGGTCTCACCACTGTCCTGTGAACCTTTCCCTTCACCTTAGCAGACTCTCTTCTATCACGCAAAATAATCCAGGGTCTTTCTTCAATTCCTGCCAATACATTGACGTTGTCTCCTACTAAACAGGCTGAGATTTTGATTGCGATTAAATGCAAACTAGAAGATTGATTTCATCACCAAATAAATTTGATCTTGTTTGGAGATGTGACGCCATCATGAAACCAGACCAAAGGTCTGTCCATGTGGTCCAGGACCCGCAGACTGAGACAGAGTCAACAGAAGGACAGCGATTCAGACTGTGGGAGCTGCTGCTGTTGTCTTCACATGAAATAACTGTCCATCCAATAATACCCACAGATCACTGACAAACTGCACCCCCACCTGGTCTCCCCGAGTCCAGACTGGTCTGAACTGGTCTGCAGCTCTTTGATGATGTCGTTAGGTCAGTATGGACCCGAACCTCTGGAGAACCCTTCAAACATTAGTTTGAATCAAAGCCAAGTAGGAGTGTGAAATGATAATCAACCAGCACGTGTGTGTGTGTGTGTGTGTGTGTGTGTGTGTGTTGGTTATTGAGTGGTGATGAAGTAAACTGCCTCTGCAGTGAATGAACCATCATCCTTTTAATAAGAAATAAATTCAGACTGTCAAAGAGCTCATCCTTGATTCTAATGAAAAATCATTTCTGTGTGAGTGTGTGTGTGTGCTGAGGTTAACCAGAAAAACCTACAACGATCCAACCCAACACACACACACACACACGCACACACACCCTCCATCTCCAGGAGCAGCTGTCCATAAAAAAACATGTCCATGTTTATATATATATTTCTATAAAGGTGCATAAATACATATATTTATTTATTTTCCCTCTCTCTACTGTGAGTCTTTGGTGTGTGTGTGTGTGTGTGTGTGTTTGTGGGGGAGGAAATCCTCCGCTTTTTACCCCTGAAGGGATTTTTTATTTTGATTTTTAAAAGGGAAAACATTCAAAGAAACACCATTTTTTTGCAGTGAGTTTCAGTGTGAGAGCGACTGTTGTCAGCGTCTGACTGTTGTTCACCTGCAGCTGGAGGAGGAAAGAGGAGGAGGAACCAGGAGAACCCAGCAGGTCAGCTGGTTCAACACACACCTCCACTTACTGAACAACTACAGTGGACCAGCAGATGTCTTCACTGGTCTGGTAACAGACTAGTGTCCTGCGTGGGCGTGGACCAGAGATGGACACTAAGAGAAGATCTGGAGAGACTTCTCCGTCTCTGGAGTTTTATGGTATTAAATGTTTCTATTTGTTGTAGGTTCAATACTGATCTCCTAAGTTCCTTCACAGACAAATCCCAACAGGTTAATACAAATAATCACAAACATCATAAACATGTCTTCATTTCTCAGACCTCTGTCTAATATGGACAACATTGTTCAGAGTCTGTTTTTCAGGCCTGTCTTGCACAATAATATTGCACACCAATATTCTCCACTTCAGAACCAGAGCAGATTCTGTAAATACCAGTTCAGACTCAGTAGCTACGGTGGGTGATACCTTTCATTTGTCCCTTTTTTAGGTGTTTCCACAGTGAAGATTACATACGACAGAGAAGATTGATCATTCTCCATTTTTTACCGACCTACCTATTGAGCCAAGTTACCTATTGCGACAACCTGTTGCTTCAGAGAGAATGTTCTCCACTGCTGGGGACACAGTAATAGCACAGTGGAGCAGTGACACTCCTGTGGATGGAGATCAATTCTGCAGAAGAATCCAAAAGATCCAGGCAGTGGTGGAAAAACCACTGAACTGCTCAGACGGACACATTGATATTTTATGTGTTCTGTGACTTAAAACAGGCAGCAGTGGCAGCCTAGAGGTTAAGGAACAGGACTGGGGTCCACAAAGTTTCAGGTTCTAATCCACCAGCTGCCAAGTTGTCACTCAGGTGCTTTGATCACAGCACAATATGGCAATATGGAGCAGTGGGATTCTGGGTGGCAGTGACGGAGACTGTTACTGATAAGAGGATGAAGATGAACGAGTGAGTTTATGATTGTGAAACATCCTCAGTACTTAAGGCCTGATTTTCAGTGTAAAATGTGTCCATCAATTTCTCATTTCAAAGAGAGTCCAGCTGTTAATGTACTACCTGAGCCATCTGTGCTTGCTTTTGGAGTACTGCACTTTAAAACTGAATGTAACGGCTCTCATCGGAACACAATACTCTACTTTGCACTCAGCACTTTATTGTTGCATTTTGTGTAGAATCCACGGGTGATGCCCAAGGCCTGTGATCATGGATAAAGCAAACAAAGCCAGGAATATACTGTGGCACTTTTCCCAAGCATAACATCCATCTGCTGCTCACACTGGATGAGTGAATCTCAGGGATCGTGAGTTCACAACTCTGGATTCATGTGCTCACACTGTACTTGGACACAACACGTCTGTATTGTAATGCAATGTAAATAAAAACTATGAAAAATAATGCTCAGGGAACGAAAACTTCCCTGACAATTGGGCCATTCTGTGATCAGACAGGGAAAATAAAAGGTGCCGACGACAACGACATGTACGGACCAGGAAATGTCTTGTGTGCAGACATGTGCGCGGTGTGGCAGGATGAGGCTACAATCCTGAGGAAATCTGCAGGATTTCACACAATCAATCACTTGGTGATTGTGAGGCGATGATGGCTCCTGTTTCTCCTGTCTTCACTGCACAATTGCACGACTGAGCCAAAAATCAGCCGGATCAGATCAAACAGGTGCATGACTCAATGCAGTGCAAAATCAGCCGAAAACTGCTTGACTTAATGGACTGTACAGATCAATGGTTGATATCGAGTATTGTTGACCTGTAACTGCTTCATTCTGTTTTTCTTCTTGTCTGTCACTGAAGACAAGAAGAAAAATAACTTACTGGAACGTAACTCAGAATCAAAGATATATAAATAGAAACTAGTTTTATCCTCTGGACAGCAAAACAATTGAAAATTAGAAATGAAATTTGATCCAGACTGGAATCATGGACCAAAAACTAAAAATTTTATTTATTTAATTTGCTTGTCCATTGCCTGGTTTGCAGGGGTATCTGGCGCCACTTGTGGATTCAAACCTGAAGCCTTGAGGACCCAAGTCTATGCCTTCAACCACTAGGCCTCCACTGTCGACAATTAATATTGAATTGTTGAATTTTCCAAACTGAGAAACTCTACTCTGTATCATCATATGCCACGCTGCAATTATAATTACATACTACAGTAAGTCTACAGCACACAATGTTCTACTGCAGTACAGGTTAGCAGGTAGACTAGGGTCATGTGACCTGAGTGATGTCAGTGAGGCCAGTCTGTGCCGTCTGTGAACTGACGGTGTATTTAACACTATGAGGTGGAGATCACAGTGTTGATGTGGAGTTGACACTGAGAACCATTTGGGACACAATCCAAAATAAACTTCCACGTAAAAACATTTCAGAAGGAGACGCAGCGGAGTGTCGGGGGGTATGGAGACAGAGAGGGAGGAGGAAGGAGGGGAGGAGGTGACAACCCCATTAAAAATAAAGAAGGAGGAAAATGTGTGTGAGAAAGCAGAGAAGATGAATATCCTTCTCCTGTTTCATTGGCTCTTCATTAACTCAGCGTCGGCTGTAATCGCCTCAGTCTGATGAAAGGGGCGGACTGAGGAGTGGAGGTTGGAGACGGAGCCAGGGAATGTGGGAGAGGGGGGAGATGGAGGCAGAATCTGGAGGAAGGAGGGGGTAATGTATCTACGTCTCAATCAGAGCAGCAGAGCCACACCGGCCTGGGAGCAGAGCTGCGTGTTCCACTCCTCGCTGTGCAGACAGTAAAAAAAAAAAAAATCACAAAACAAAAGGTCGACTCAATGCAAATCTGTTCAAGGTTTATGAGGTTTGACACTGGAGACCTCCTCTCCTCCTGTTTCTCCTCCTTCTGGAAGTTCATTCTCTACATCATCTTTCCATCATCTCCACCTCCTGGTGACCAGGTCATTTCTGATCCTCTGGATCTTCACCTCCTCCACCTTCCACTTTCTCCTGTCCCCTGTTGTTCTTCTGCCAATGATCAATTTAATTGGATTTGTTGGCAACACATGGACTTGAATCTTCAAACCTATATTCATATTTAAGCTGAGGTCATTTTAAGCTGACCACAGCTTCCTTCATAGCGTCTAAGGAGGACCAATCATCACCTCCTGACTTCCTTCCGCTCGATGGGATAGAAATAACATGAAATCCTGCCAATTTACCTACGATTTTTACCTCAACCTGATACAGAGGAGAAAACCAGTCAACAACAGGGGGCAGCATGTTAGAACAGACAGACCAGGCTGACAACGTCTGATTTCCTGGTCCAACAACGTCATTCTTGTCACCCTTCATTTTCTGTGTCTGTGCACAGAATGGAACAAATTGTCAGGGAAATGAGTTTTTGTTTGCTGAACATTATTTTCATCGTGTCTCAGAGAAACTGTGATGGTTCACACATCTCCCACCACCAGCTCCTTCTTCCTCTTCTTTTTCTTTGTATTTATTTACATTACATTTGGCTCTTTCATCCAAAGCAGTACAGGAATCAAACGTGTCGTGCAGTGTGATCAGTCCAATCACACCTGACCAACAAGTTGTGGAAACATGACTTGTGAGTGTTGAATTGACAACCGTTGTGAACAAATGGATGCTGTAATTGGAAAAAGTCGTACCGTGTTTGCCCTGCTTAGCTCTTGAGGTCCAGGTCCAGGTCCAGGTCCAGGTCCAGGTTTCAGTGTTCGTCAGAGTGAGTGAAGCTTCTCATGTTTCACTTTGACTTTTTAGACAAAATCTTTTTTTTAACCAGTGTGGCTAAAAATGTACGAATCCAAAAAAGCAAGACCAGAGGCTGGAGTTTTTCTAAATTAGTTTGGTGCCTGAGCTCAAAGCTGCTGCAGGTGGAGGAGGGGAAGAGTGGAGTCGGGGGGGCAGCGTCAGGTGGATCAGATAGAGACAGAAGAGGAAGATAAGGAGGTGAGTGGATGTGCATTTACAGAGGCGTTAACACCTCGCTCCTGGGAGGAGAAAAAACTCGGAGCAGAGATAAAAGCATCAGGAGAAAAAAAGACGACACGCACAATTGGATTTGGAGAGAAGCTGCAATGGATTTCAATCTACGTCAGTGCTAACCTTATAAAGGTGGAAACTAGTGATGGAGGGAGAGTGGCTGAGAGACACAGAGAAACGGAGAGGGAGAGAGCAGAAATAACACAGCAGCACTTCTCCAGGAGGTGAGGCTGATAAACAGGTTTGGTAATTATTCTGAAAAATGGAAAATAAAGAGCGACAGAGACGGATGGAGAGAGGAGGGGGAGAGGTTGGAGGGAGAGCAGGAGTTGAGGGAGAAGGAGGACATGGAGGAGGGTGGAGGGGGGCAACAACGGTGGGTTTAAAAACTGCAACACATTTATATTAAAATGTCCTTTAAAACAATTACAGAGAGAAGTCACTGATCACACACACACACACCAGGTACGTGTGTGTGTGTGTGTGTGTGTGTGTGTGTGTGTAAACCTGAGCCCATGATATTTCATATCATAAAGTGGTGAAGTCATTATTTTTAGCTGCAGCAGTTTCATATTTAATATCAGCCTTTGTCCCGTAAGTGGTTCAGTAAGACTCAGAGGAGAGATCTGGTGTCTACATCTTCATTTTCATCTTCCTCACCATCATCATCACCACCACCACCACCACCAGCTCCTCAGGAGCTTCATCGAAGGTCATGTTCTCCTCTTCATAAAGTTTCTAATTCTAACTGCAGAGAAACTTCTTCTTCTTCTTCTGTGAATGAGTTCAGTTTTTTTGACAGGCGGAGGAGAAAGTAGTGACATGTGACCACAGAGTCTCCTCCCTGGTGAGGTCATTAGTGAATCTCTTTGAAGAGGTGCAGGAGGAGAATCAGTGAGTGGGGGGTTCACTCCAGGACGGGCTGTGGTCAAGATCTGACCAGATCTACAGACTGTTCTTTAATCAAATTTGAATATGTGAGACGGATGAAGACAACATCATGTCCTCCTGTTCCTCCCCTTCCTGCTGTGGAGACAGCTGCAGATCAACAGAGACAGGGAAGGAGCCTCATTGTCCCTCAATTTGGAACATCTTACACACCGGGATCTAAGGGGACTGTGAAGAAGACAGACCCTAAAGACAGAGACCACCCACGGTCTGGTCTCAACCACTGAAGACAAGATGACCATCGGCATCAAAACTGTTCAACATGAGGCTCGCTGACAGTATGTGGACATTGAGGTTTGGAACAGACATAATTATTTTGTCAATCAGTGGAGCAGTGGGTGGAGTTAGTGGTCATCTTCATGCCGACTGGACAGAAAGCTCTAGAGACAGAACAGTTCTAGTCCGTTTCCTACAGGACCAAAGCAAGTGATAAGTACCATGTGAACCCAGGACCAGGGTGTTCTCCTCCTGTGTGAAGGTTCCCCGTCTCATTAACTCCCATTTTTTTCTCAGGTCAGTTCTGGTTCTTTAACTGTTCATTAGCAGCACAAAGAGACTCCAACAGATGTGATCGTTTCCAGAGTCCAATCTGCTCAGTCTGCCTGCAGCTCTTTGTCTCCACTCAGGGGGAGGAGGGAGAGATCAGGGTGAGGAGGGACTCCGGGCAGGAGCTCCTTTATTTGTTCTGTTTGGCCAAGGCTGAGTGGCTGCCAACCAGGCAGAGACGGAGTGAGGATGAATCAGCTGTGACAAGGTGAGGTCCGCCTCGTTGTTCAGCCGCTGACAGCTCTGCTGCTCCCAGAGATGGAGACGCAGGCCGTTAGATCCAGGCCGTCACAGAAGGAGACAGAGAGGAGATAAAGGAGCAGGAGAGGAGGAGGACGAGGTGAATTTATGATCTGACCAGGAGAAGGGACAAAATGATGGAGAAGACTGGTGTAGTAGAACTTCTCCTGGGTTCAATGGGCTATAGATGAATGAAGTGCACCAGTCATTCACCTTGACAGGTGTAGACAACAATGGTACCTGATGGAACCATTACAGTAACTGTTCCTGTCTGCGTCTCTCAGAGCAGATACTCTGAGCTGGTTCTCAGTCATGTCTCTGTATCTTTTCTTCATGCTCCTCAGGTCTTCACTCTGGGGTTAGAGCCCTGAGGGACGGGATGGGAGCTGTCCAGACCACTGAAGTCCACTGGCTTTGATAACCAGCAGGACGATGTAAGGAGAAACATGGAGTTGGAGGGGGACACTGAGGTCAAATATAGACTGACTAACTCATAGAACATCTCTGATCATCATGAAGAGGAAGTTCACATCAACCACAGATCCTCCTTCACTGCAGTCTCTACGGACTGATGTCCAGCCATGATGGACGGATTAGAGACACTAGGAATAGGTGAATAGGACAGAAGACAGAGCTGGAGGTGGAGGAGTTAAAGATGCTGCTGAGATTGTCTTCAGGAGAGACAAGGATGGACAGGATCAGGAATGAGGTGATTAGAGGGACAACACAGACAGGAAGGTTTGGAGACAAAGAAGCAAGAGAAGACAGATTGAGATGGTTTGGACATGTTCAGAGGAGGGACAGTGGATACACCAAGGTAGAAGAATGATCCTAGAGATGGAGCTACCAGGTAGGAGACAAAGAGGAGATTGATGGATGCAGTGAGGGAGGACATGGAGATAGTTGGAGTAAGAGGAGAAGATGGAGAACAGGAGGAGATGGAGAAGGATGAGTCACCGTGGAAACCCTTAAAGAAGAAGGAACAAGAACAAAAAAAAAAAAGAAGAGGACTCCAACCTAATACAGTGATCACAAATACAGAGAACCAGGTCAGTTCTAATGACCAACAACAGTCCCTGTTCTCAACATCTGCTCCTGTGTTAACGACCCGAGCAGAACAATTAGAACATCTGCACCATGAGCCCCATGGACCTGGGGCTAATCCTGCACACACGGCGAGCTAAGACGGAAACATGAAATAATCACACCATGAAAGTCATCATCAACAACAACAACAACACATCTGTCCAAGTACCAATTAACTGATGACAGATTGACCAGGACCAGTATCTGAAGGAAAAGGAGGAGGAGGAGAAGATCCTCAAAAGAAACATAGCAAATGATCTAGAAGAGATTCAGAACTAAACACCATATTCTGTTCATCA
>JAFBJS010000951.1:405545-442662 GCA_016785265.1 Paraplagusia blochii
GTCAAAGAAGAAAGAAGAAGAAAAAAAAAAAAAAAAAAAAAGAAGAGGACTCCAACCTAATACAGTGATCACAAATACAGAGAACCAGGTCAGTTCTAATGACCAACAACAGTCCCTGTTCTCAACATCTGCCCGTGTGTTAACGACCCGAGCAGAACAATTAGAACATCTGCACCATGAGCCCCATGGACCTGGGGCTAATCCTGCACACACGGCGAGCTAAGACGGAAACATGAACTAATCACACCATGAAAGTCATCATCAACAACAACAACACATCTGTCCAAGTACCAATTAACTGATGACAGATTGACCAGGACCAGTATCTGAAGGAAAAGGAGGAGGAGGAGAAGATCCTCAAAAGAAACATAGCAAATGATCTAGAAGAGATTCAGAACTAAACACCATATTCTGTTCATCAGTCCACTTTCCCATTGACTGATCCAACCAGACCATTAAACATGGTTCCATTTAGCCGCGTGGATCAGAACCAAACCATCCTGTCTCTGAACACTGGGAGACAAATGACTCCCAGTGTGTTACCACACAGCAACAACTACTGCAGCAGCACCCAGAGACTGAATCACAGCAGCTGGTCGGTCAGAGCAACAGCAGGAAACAGGAAGTGGATTTATTTACCTTTCTGCCCCCTGTGTTGAGTTTGATTGGTTTGAGGAAGGGGTCAAAGATCATGTGAGTGGTCTCGATGTTGACCGGAGACTGGCGTTTTCCCACAGAGCACATGTTCCACGCAGAGTTGACCAGACCCCAGAAGGACGGCACTGCAAAGACAGACACACAGGCAGACAGGGGGCGTTAGAGAGTGAAAATGGATTATTCAGTCATCAGTGTCAAGATGAATAAAACTATAATATTAATGCAGTCAGAAGAAAATCCATCATCAGGTCAAAACAGCAAGTTTTTTAAACAGACTGAAACGTGAGCTGGGAACATAATGAAACAGCTTTTATTTTGAAAGTTCCTAATTGTACTTTGTTCACGGGGAGAAAAACACCAAGGCGCTGACATGACATTTAACAACACACGTACTATATGTATGAAGGTGCACTGAGGGAGGAGGAAGGGGGAGATAAAGAGAGAGAGACTTAATGAAACGTCTTCATCGTGTCAGAAGACTGTGGATGAAAACTCAGAGTAATAGTCTCTGAGAAACAGGAGAACGAACACACGAACACACACACACACACACACACACACACACACACACACACACACACACGCACACACACACACAGTCTGTGAACATCATTTTTTCTCATTCAGCAGCAGCAGCAGCGTCAGGAGAGAAATATAAAAAAAAGCGTCGTCTTCTCCCTGTAACTGCTGGGTTGCAAATTTTGTCCTGGATGAAAGGAGTTGTTATGAGGAGAGACCGCAGTAGGAGTAGGGCTTTGGAGGGGAGAAGAGGTAGAGGAGAAGGAGGTGAAAGAGGAGAGGAGAGGTGGTGAAGAAAGAGGGTAGATGCGTGGGAAATTAAGAAGGAAACTTCGTATCTTCCTCTCAGTTCTCTCTGGACCTGAGGGAGAACAGAGCAGGATCTGTATTTGTCCTGCAGATGATACTGGTGTAGTCAATGTGTCTACTGTACCACGATGGTACCACGCAGGAGAACCTCATTTAGAACCTCATTAGAACCTCGGTTGTACCTCAGACGAACTATTGTGATGAGTCTTTGTGATTTTATTTCTCCTTGTTGCTGAATGAGCAGACGATGAGTTCTCTGAGAGGAAACTGATGTGTGGTGTCAGCGAGGTCCAGTGAAGATCTCTCCTCCTCTACCTCCTCCTACTCCTCCTACTCTTCCAGGTCTGTTGTATTTGTCATTCAGCAGCTGATGTTGACCTCCTCTCCTGGCCTTCAGCTCTTATATCCCAGACCATTACCGTGGCGACAGCAGGCGTTAGTGTGACTGACATGTTTATTGTGCTGCTGACGACGTAGCACTAATGAGGCCTTCACTCTGTTCTCAAGGGCTGGGATTAACGCTACCTCCACCTCCACCAGCCCAGGAGCTACACAGGCGGCTGTCGCCCACCGTTTACCTGAGAGTCAGTGTGTGTGTGTGTGTGTGTGTGTGTGTGTGTGTGTGTGTGTGAGGTTCTCTTCAGCGCTACAGTAAAAGGAAAGGAAAATTCCTGACAACCAGGTTCTAAAAATATATTCTCACATTAGATCTGGAACAAATGATTTTTTTATTCTCCGTGATTAACACTGAGAAAGAAACGAGCAGGAGTTTCACACACACACACACACACACACGGTGACATGCTATCACATGTTAGCGCTCGTCTTCATCAGCTGGTCCACAGTCTGCTCCTCATTACTGCTCCTCATCAGGAGCCTCCTCTTTATCAGCCGCAGCATTAGCACTAATGGGGCCGACACTGGTGCTGCTGACGATTAGACGAACAAAGTATAAATCACCAGGCAGCTATTACTGCGCCGTGTCACAGGTACTCCAACATCTCCAAGATGCTGTTGATGCATGTGTGTGGGTGGGGAGGGGAGGTAGGGGGGAGCGGTGGGGAGGAGGCGCGGGATAAATGGGCCTGTCTGGATTAATGGAGGTCTACAGTGAGTGTGTGATCTGTCACTGCTGCCTTCAAGACTAATCTGAGGGCTTGGAGAAAAAGCAAACAGGCAGGTTGAGAATGAAAAGGACGGTGCGTTTAGTGTCATCTGTAAACTACAGAGATCAGTTTGTGAAGAAGGAACGGGACCTGAACGTCTGATTCTTCACAGAGGAGCACAAGCAGCAGGCTAGGCTAGTCAGCTAACAGCCAGCTGAACACTGAACCAAAGCTAATAGGCCAAGTAATATATAATGGGACAATAGGGGTGGGGTTCAAATCCCACACCACTGTGGTCAGTGATCACATGAAAGAAGAAGACTTTTGTTGCATTACTGAAAGTCTAGTCTGGCAAACTGGTCCTCTGGGCCAGAGACCTGCCTGTTAGACCAGACTACTAGTCGAAAGAATCCAGTCTGGTGGACTGGTTCTCAGATCCAGTGTCCTGTCTAGTGGACGGAACTACTGGTCCAGAGATCAGTCTGGTGGACTGGTCCTCTGCTCCAATGTCCAGTCTGGTGTACTGGTCCTTTGGTCCAGAGTCCTATCTAGTGGACTGGGACTACTGGTCCAGAGACCTGTCTGGTGGAATGGACTACTGGTCCAAAGTCCAGTCTGGTGTACTGGTCCTTTGGTTCAGAGTTCAGAGTCCTGTCTGGCGGACGGGACTACTGGTCCAGAGTCCAGTCTGGTGAACTGGACCCCTAGTCCACAGTCCAGTCGACTCCAGCTGCAGGAAAGTAGAACCTGCAGTCAGGAGATTAGTCTGCAGTGGGAACAGCTGGAGAACGTTGTTGGAGAAACATTAACAGAATGGTTGGAATGTTTAATGGACCTTTTTTAAAACCTGTTTGGGGGGAGTGTATGTCAGGGTGGGGAGGGGGTGTTCAGAGCTAAAATGAGAGCCCCCCACTTCCACCCCCCCAGTAAAAAACACAGCTCAGCCTTTTTCTGTTGTTCTTCTTTTTCCTCCCAATTACCCTCCGCTCTGCGCCTCCATCTCCTCCACAGCAGGAGCTCGGCCTCCTCTCCACACTTCACATCATTAAATTTGATTGTGCTTTGTAGAATCGACATGAGAGTCATGACCCAGAGCGCATGAAGACGCACTTGAACGGAGATCCAAATCCCCAGGAGGAGGTACAGGAACGGCAGGAGGGAGCAGAGGGGAGTAATCTGACCAGATTAGAAGCCAGGAGTTTAAACCCTGAGAGGTTGAGGTGAGGAAGACCATGGAGAGTTCACAGCTGGTTCTAGTAGTTCAGATAAAACAAGACCGGGTGTCTGCTCCGGGACCTTGTACAGGAACCTGGAACCTCCCTCTGGACTCATCATCAAGGTTTTATTAGATAAGAACATTCAGAGACCCTTCAGGAGGATGTTGATCTCCTGAGAAGAAATGTCTCCCTTTGTTCAACCCCTGGTCGATGACATCACATCTACCACATCTTCCTTCCTTCAGCCTGAAGGAAAGAATAAAATGGGTTCCTGTCATCAGATCATTAACATGTTTGAAAATGGAAGAGGAGTTAACACGTGAGGTAATAAAGGAGTTCATGAAGAGAGAAAGGAGGTCCAGGAGTCATGTGACAGCACACACACACACAGACACTCGCCCAGTGTCACTGCTAATGAAGTGATGGAGTTCAGAGGAGCTGAGCTCTCACCTCACCCTCCACTCACTGACAGAACAGACCATGGACCATCAGAGGTCTGAGGTCTGCTGTACTGAGGGTGACATGATCTTCTGCTGTGTTCTGTGATCATGGAGAACGTCTGAATAATGTTCTCTGTTCTCTGTGTCAGGACGAGGGCCGCACCACTATGGATTAACTAGGATTATTAATCAGGAGGTGGCGTCAGAGAAGCTTTGATGATGTGACGGTGGCACAAGTGGAAGCTGGACATGGTCATCAGGACTGCTCCACCCACTCTCTGCTGCTCTCTGCTCTAGTCACATCCCTGCATTTATTCTTAGATCCTGGATTTTCCTTGGAATCTTTTGTGCAGACACGTGACACCGCCTCGTAGGAGAACTGCTGATCTCAGATCTTTTTAGATGGGATTTGTAAGAGCAAGAAGTTGAGGAGAGGAGAAGAATAAAAAGGAAGGCTTTTACCTTGATCTGCAGGTCAACACGGCCCGTAGTTATGTAGTGGCACTGGACTGACAGACCATCTATCTATTAACCTCACTACAGCAGTGGTTCTCAACCAGGGGGGACTGGACCTTTAAGGGTCAGTGGACTTTTTCTGCACAAATGAAGCTTCGTTCTTCACGAAACCTGAGTGTGAATGACCTCAGAAGAGACCGATTCCTGGTACACGGTGATTAGGTTCTTCACGTTCTCATATGTTCAAGTTTCCAGATCTTGAGTCCAGCTTCGTGACATTGTCTTCCATTAGAACATCACACTTGTCTCTTCTACATCTTCTGTTTGTGTTTTTTGAACTGAGACGTTCCTGTACGAATCATCTTTCACAAAGTCAGTGTTCCTGGATTACAACAGTGTGAAGAACGTGTGGGAGTTTAACTCCAGCTGTAATCCACTGTAATCCTTCATTCTAAACATTAATCACCATCTCACACACACAGGAAAACACACACTCGTCTGGGAGGTTCTGGTTCTTATCCAACAACAACAACAACAGCAGCAGCAGCTGAGAGTTCTACTCTAGAACATTCCAGCCTGTGACAGACAGCAGCCCAGACTGGGGTCTGACAGGAAGCACCGCTGTGTGACCTTTCTCAAAGACCATGAACTAATGTCTCCTGAGGTTCTCCCAGACCGTCCCGGACTGGACCTCTCCTCGTCAAAACTGAACGAAAATGTTTAAATGCAGCTCACAAAGACAAGGTCCGAGCACAAAATTTCCCATGATGCTTCAGTTAATAGAGCACTTCTCATGGAGCGGCGAGGCTCTCCATGGACCCCCAGGATCTGCTGCTCTTTCATCAGCCTCTGGGCGTCTCTGCCAGTGCCTGAGAAATAATTACTGAAAAGCTGAAATGCCGAGCCATATTTCAGGGCGCTCCTCTCCTCTCAGCGCTGCCCCCAGAGGCCTGATTGCCAAATCATTTGAAGTAGGATATGAATGAGGCCGGAGGAGCTGAAGAAGCTGCATGAATAACAAATAAAGATCAGTCCAAGTCTGTTCTCCTTTTTTTCTTTCTCTTCAATTTCAAAATAAGACTAAAATATATCAAGACAGAGTGGAATCACCACAGGAAGTGACGCGGGAGAAGCAGCAAGATGAATAAAGAGGATATCATCCTGATGTTCTTGGTGTTCTCACATCAAAACCTGAGATTAAAATGTCCTCCCAGGCTTCTGTAGCTTTGATTGACAGCTCGGATGGTCTTATGGGAGCCTGCTCTGGGTTGGGACAAGATGAACAAACAGAATCTCACTGTACCTTTGGGAACCGGTGTTTCTGGAGTGTTTTAGATGATACTGCATTCTCTGAGAACACAGTTCTGAATAGAACTGAGCTGAGATTCTGACTCCAGATACCAGACTTGAGCGGAACAGACTGCTCGCAGAGCACTCCTTGTTCTAAGGTTCCGGTCATGGTTCCAACATTTCTAACACTGTCAGCCTGTGACTGCAGCAACTCTTCAGCGAACAGATGTCTGGCTGTAAAAACAGTGGTGTGCAAGGGTTGATGGGAATTATTCATAGAATCATGGCACGACAAAAACATCCATATACTGTATGTGTGAAAAGCAAACAATTCCAGTACTAATGACCAGATTAGTGACAGCATCTTTGTGTAAAAGTGTGATTTTGTTGTTTTTTTCTTTTCTGATCATGTCACATTCACTGTCACTGGTCTTCAGCGTTCCAGAGGAAAAAACAATGATTTTATGTCAGCGCCGATAAATATTTAAGAGAGTGAAATTTCAAATCAGAGCCAGGAGTAATCTAATGAGGACGACTGACGGCTGCAGTCAACAAACTCTGCTTTTTCTGCCAAGTCTCCATCTCCTTCTCGTCTTCTCACTTCAGAGAATCTTCAACACTGAACACTTTCCAAACTAACATCAAACACCAGCTGAACAACAATTCACCAAAGCCGGCTTTATTCATTTCACGGCTCAAAACAGTGTGTCCAAATTGGCACAAAGTAATGGCGTATGCACACAACGTAGTCTGTAGGTGGCAGTATTACTATAAACGTATCTCTGCGACATTAACACAATGCAACAGTTTTGACCCCAGTTTTCACAGCTGATGTAAGCTACAACTGTCCTGGAACAGACACCAGAAACTACAACCAGTGATGCACGTCACATTGGCAAGTTATATTTTATTAGGGTCAAAGTTCTTTTTCCATTTAATTTCATAACTTCACCTTTTATGGTAATAAATATTACATTTTCACATTTACCCTTCAACTACTAAGGACACACTGGCATAGAGACCAATCTGCCAAAATAATCTAAAACTTTTACAATTTGATTTCAGCCGGTGAATATAATACACAGTGCAGATTCCTCATTATCAACCACTGTATGTGTGTAATGTATTCTTGCCCAGAGCTGCACTGTGAGGCTCACAGTCCTCTGGCCTCGTGTCATGGCAGGAAACTGAAGGCGGATCGTGTTGGACTGTACAGATCACAACAGGTGAGGGAAGAATGTCAAAGTTTTGGACAGATTCTCAGCTTTTTGTGCAAGAAGGATCTTATTGAAACTCACTGTACCAGCGACTACAGCACAGGCCCGGGTACCGAATCTGTCCTGCAATATTTGGCCCGCGAGATAAAATCAAATCAGAATTTGTTATATTAATTATGCAAGCCTTTTGTTATAGCACATACATTTTGTTCTGTAAAGATGTACATTAAAAATGATCTGGAAATACTACAAAGAGACTGAGTAAGAAACAAATGGCACTGATGTGTGAATTATTTTTAATGTTATTTCTCATGTGTTGATAACATTAAGTTTTGGCTGTGACAGATTCAATGTTTCCATAAGAAAAAACTATATTTCATCTCTGGAGAGAAGGGAAAACATGCACATTTACAGATAGTTTTATTTCAATTTCATGCTGGTTTTTAATTCTGGCCCATGGTGAAGTTGAGTTTGACACCCCTGGACTACAGCATGGGTGGAGCGGTTGTTCTCCACATTGAAAAGACTAAGAAACATAGAGTGGGAACAGCAGTGATCAGGGACAGCTGTCTCCTCTGGCAGTGATCTCCACTGAGTCATAGAGAGAACTGAAGAAGGATCAGGAGGACATTTACAGACAAGTTATCAAAGCTTTTACACAAAACGAGTGGAATTTAAAGAAAAGGTTAGACCATAATAAGAGTTTTTAACACAATTTTTTATATGCTTCAGTTTGTATTTGTAAAGACTGCTGATATAATATTAAAAAAAGACATTTAATGGCCAATCAAATGTTGAATGATTTCAAATATTTATTGACCCTCACCAGACATGAACCTCACTGCTCAGCACTGACTACAACAGTCACAGACAACATTATCTACGGTGGTGCTGGTTGTCTGTCCAACCTTTTGTTGATAATCTTTGTGGGTTTTTTTTTTTTTTTTTTCTCTAAAGACAGACGGGGTTTGTGAGGCAGGAAAGGATTCGGGGCCCGGTGTTGACTGACATGACGACGGCCGCGGTCTGAGGTCCTGGAGGAGAGCTCTGCAGCTGCAGCTGTAGCCGAGCTCGGCCCATGAGAACATCAGAGCTTGAGACCGTGAGGCCTTGGGCCTACCCTATTGCTCAGCACTGACTACACCAGTCTCAGTACAGACACAGACAACATTATCTACGGTGGTGCTGGTTGTCTGTCCAACCTTTTGTTGATAATCTTTTGTGGGTTTTTTTCTTTTTTTATTCTCTATGATTTACCTTTGTCCAGCCTTTTCAGTTCTCTAGATTGAGCTCCACTTTTGTCAGATGTCCTTGTCCTGGTCATACACACCCCCAACCACCTCCCATCCCATCTTCCTGTCATGATGGAGGTGAGCTGAATATCAAGCACTCAGTGGGAAAGGTTTTGGAATCATTTTGTCAGTACGAACCACCATCACACGCTTCCCTTTCCTGACTTCACCAAACCTTCTGACACTGAGAGGGTGCGAAGAGTGCTCCCTGTAATAAGTGTGATTACGGTGATGATACTGTGACACAGGCCTGAGTTGAGGCTGTAATTCACTCAGACACCGTTTAAACAAAACTCCTCAGCAGGAATCTGAGCTTCCCACACAGTGGAATCTGTCTGTAGGCCAGGTGACCCCGCCTCCCCTCCCACTGATAAGACCTAAATCTGCTCCCCAGAATCTGAACAAGCTCCTAGAAATGAAACGGTGGCGAGGGATCCACAGCAGGAGGCTGCAGGCGAGAAAAGGATAATGACATCAGGTTCCACGTGGCCTCATTTTTGACTCTCTTTTCATCACAGCTGGATTTTTGGTTTTAATAAATGTAGTCTGTAAAAAGACAATTATGTTCAGAGTCTCCAGGGTTTTCACTGACAGGAAGTGATGAAAGAGAGGTAAAAATAGCGTCTGGAGAATAGGAGGATGAGGAGCTTCCCTCCCACACCAACGTTTTTACCCTCGTCTTGTCTTGAAGACAACCAATGTTTTAAAATTCACATCAGACAATTTTAAAAATGTCACAGACCAGTTTCACTTTCACTTCAGCTGACCTGGAGTCAACTGATTTCAAAATGCATTTCATTGATGAAAAAAAAATCTGCAAACTCTAGCTAATGAGGACATTACTTGTTAAAGTCACATCCACATTTGTGAAGTGTGTTTGTGATTTTTTCTATGCCCAAAATCCTGCAATATCTTAATCCTTTTTTCTTTCTTTTCATGACTAAACATTCATTCTAAACTATTGAAATCATATTGTTTTTCTTATCTTAATGCAGTGAGTTTTACAGACAGACACCAGTGTAATTTGAGGTGGAATTTGAAGGTTTTATGGTGTTTATCTATTTAGTCATTATTTGTTGTTTTGTCATTTAACTCTTGATAATCACGCAGAACCCAGAAGACCTTGAAAAGTAGGAAAATACACAGCAAATATATTCAGCTAAATATTTGCTAAAGGTTAAGCCTGTTGTGTAAACGTGTCTGCCGTTCCAGCTGGAACTGTCCATGGTGCTGAATCTACCTCAACTTAACTTGTCTATGGTTCTGAAAACCACACACAGGCTGGTGCTGAACAGAGAGCCGTGTCCCCTCAGTAATTCTCCACCATTGGGTTGAATATGAATTGCATAATATAATGAATTAACAGAACCATTACATGAGTAAAAAAAAAATGATCGGATCAACTGAATCAAAACCACATGGATTTACATTATAATGAGTGGAATTAGTCATAAATGTGTGTTTCATATAAATGAGTCTCTGACTCATTGCAGTAATTAATGCATTTTTATAGAAATGCTGATGGTAATGAACACAGACCTCACAGGGCAGGACACACAGTCACACACAGACTCAAACAACAAACTGTTCCCACATCAAACAGCAGAGAAGGTGGTTAAAATGTTCCTCCTAATGTGGTGTCAGTGCCACCGCTACCAACACACCCTCCAGATCAGTCCTAAAACTCCCACCAGACCAGATGTTCAGCTCAAAAACACGGCCAAGTTTTTACATAATCGAGTGAGTTTGCATTAGGAGGGGGCTGTGGGGGTCAGAGATTACCCAGAATGCTCTGCACTGCCTACCCACGGGAGGACAAACATTAGCTGTGTGGTTACTCAAAGGAAAGAACAGCAGCAGATACAAGAAACTGTGTTTCTGGCAGCGCACCAATCACCTGGTACTGACCTAGAGTTTGAACTCTGGACTTCCTTAGAACCAGGCCGACCAGGTAATCTGACCTCCAGAACAGTCGTCATTGAGGGGACACCATGGGTGCAGGGGTAAACCATGTGAAACCATCTCTCCTACAACTAGTCTTCCAGATGTCTGTTCTCTCTGGTTCTGCTCTGATTCTCTGGTCCAGTAAAGAGGTTCTGCTCTTGTTCTGGTACTGCTGTTAACTAGCAGAACCAAGAAGGAGAACCACGACACTGCTGCTGTTACTGCTCTTCCATGTAACTGTTATTGAAGTTACTGCTGTGACTGTTACTGCTGCTGCTGTAACTGTTAGGGCTGCTGGGGTAACAGTGCTGATGTTACTATTGTTAGTGTTACTGTTACTGCTGCTGTTACTGACCTAAATGTTACTGCTGTTACTGCTACTGTTCCTGCTCTTACTGTTTCTGCTGTAACTGTTCCTGTTACTGCTTTTACTGTTCCTGCTGTAGCTCTGTTACTACTGCTGCCGCTGTTACTGTTACAACTGTGCCTGCTGTTACTGTTACAACTGTTATTGTTGTAACTGTTCCTGATTATGCTGTTACTGTTCCTGTCACTGTTACAACTGTCCCTGTTGTAACTGTTCCGGATTATGCTGTTACTGTTCCTGTTCCTGCTATAACTGTAACTGCTGCTGCTGTTCCTGCTGTAACTCTTACGGTTACTGCTGCTGTAACTGTTCCTTCTGCTGCTGCTGCTCCTTAATCCGGGGCTGTGTGTAAGCAGAGCTGGGATCAAACGTTTGCTTTTATATTCAGCTGACATCCTGCTGCAGGAACCAGTTTCCTCCTCACTCAGCTGCCACTGCAGCAGCTGCTGGTTTGATTCTCTGTCTGCCTGATGGAACGTTGGAGCAAAGTCTTCAAGACAAACTTAAGAACACAGAGCCTGTCTTCAGTGAGTAATGTTCTGGGTTTTTTTCCCCCTCGATCAAACTCCCAACAAACATCTGAAGAACTCTGCCTCTGTTTCTGCTCCTGGCTCGGTACTACAGTATGTTCCTCAACCACAGAGGCTGCAGTGTCAGCAGAAATGATCCTCATGACTTCATAATCACTCTGAAACAGAGAGAAGACCTCACCATCTCCTACACGGTTCATTCTGCAGTTCCCTAAGGAGGATTTCATTTAAAATGCAGCTACACGGGGGAGGAGGTGCAGGAGGAGCGGGGAACTTCCTTTGAGCTGTGGCCTTTGAGAATCCAGAGTAGGAGAACAGTACTAGTTCCCTCAGAACACTCACAGTCAGCCTGACAGTTCCCCGTACCCTGCAGCTCCAGATCCAGGTAAGAGGGGCTGGGAATTGAGCTGGGAACCAGATGTTGAACAGCTCCAGCTGTTGTTCAACACTTGGTAAAACAAGTGCTCCATGGCGAACAGCTGAGGGGGAGAAGGATAAATGAGGGAGGAAGGATGAGCCGAGGAGGATGCTGGGAAATGGCTGGGAGAGCTAGCTTTGGAAACAGATGTTTTTAACGAGTACTGGGTAAATACTGTAGTACTGCAGTACTCTCCTCTCAGCAGCCTGGAGTGAAGATGCACTGGAACATTTACGGACCTAAACCTAAACATTCAGCCCACTCCAGACCGGGTGGTTCCACCTCAGCAGAACCAATGCAGCTGGACATTTAGGGCTTTGTTTATGGAACTGTGGAGGTGGGGCGGAGGTTAGCGATCAGTGAAGAGAGCGCACGGGAGTGGCGACGAAGGTGCAGCGACATATACCGGTGAGAGCAATTCACCTTTTCAGGTCTCTCCCTGTATAAGTAGGAGCCAGGACCAGAGAGAGGGAGAGACATGTGGACATGTGGAGACGTCAGAGTGAGACGATGGAGCAGATGAATGAAAATTAGGAATTACACACGGGCGTAACAACTGTTAGGGACAGCAGAGTACTCTGTCAATAAATAAACCCTTCTTGTAACGCATACAAGTCTTGGTGATTGTGTCCAGGAGGACTCATATGTTACAGGAACTATATCCCAGGGCCATCGGTTCCCCTGCTAATAGTTAGAAATACAGCCATGAAAAATATGAAGAACCGTTAAAGATTATAGCACAATGAAACAAGAACAGAAGGACTATGGGTTGCAAATGTCAGTGGAGTCAATGGTAGAACATCCAGAACCAAGAACATATTTCTGGATTAGATTATGAACAGAACACAGAGATCATTACACCTAAGAACAAGGAGTTAGTTACTAAAGTTCAGCCAAGTTAGCCTTAAAACCTGCAGAAAAAATAAGTGAAATAAAAGGTGAGATTGAGATGAAGATGAGGATGGAGACATGGAGCAGTTGATTAAAAAAGACAGTTCTCTTTCAAAGGTTCAACCAGGAAGAGGAAAACTTGCTGTCACTTTAGTCAAACCCTCACACTGACCCGTCCTTCAAACAAAGCTCCTGATGGAGCCTGAATGTTGGAGGAGAGAGAGAGAGGTAGGGAAAGAGAGACAGAGAGCAAGAGTGAGAGATGTGACAGCCTGACAGAACACACACACACACACACACACACACACACACACACACACACACACACACACACACACACACACACACACACACACACACACACACACACACACACACACACAGAGGGGCTGGGAGCAGCTCAGCTAAGCTCAGCAGAAAAACACAATCTCGGGGAGAAATAATTGGCTGACACACAGATGCACAACAAGACGGCGAGCGTTGATAAAGGAACAACGCTACGCCGTCAATCAATCATTCAGAGAGCGAGGAGGGAAAGGCTGCAGGCGTAACGTCTGAATGCAGAAATAAAAAGATTGCTATCAGCAAGGTGGCGCTGCATTGACAACAGAACCAACATGAAGTCAGAGTTGATCCAGACAAACAGTGTGTGCGGAGAGCAAATGGAGAAACAGCAGCCGAAACAGAAGGAGGAGGAGGAGGAGGAGTCCCTGCTCCACCAGAACCTGGAGTCCTACCTGGTACGAAGCTGCCCTGCACCACCTCCTTGTAGGCCCACCATCCTTCATGGATCTTGGGAGTGTTTGGTTGAGCTGAAAATCAAGATAGAAACAGGGTTAGGGCGGTCAGGTTCTCAGAGAAGGTTCTGGTGCCATTAGATTCCAACAGAGCAATGACGATGTCATGAAGACTTCTCAGAACAGAAGAGGGTAGTCTCACTCACTTCCCCTTGAAGGACCGTTTGTAACTCATCACTGGTGTGTTAATAAATCCAAATATAGAAGTAACTATAGAAGTATGGAAGTAACTATTTTGGATTGAATGACACAGAGATGTATTAATACATGTTTTCAATTGATTATAAGTTCGCAGAGTGTCCGTAGTATTGAATAATAATAATAGAAAGAAGAATCTTTAGCCGGTCAAATTTCAGATTTTATTATTGGACAAACCATTATTTAGCTACGGCAGGGCCAAGTTTGTGGGCCTTGAGTTTGGCACATAAACCTTAGAAGAAGACAAAGACAGCGTCCAACAGATCGTTTCCCAAGAACTCCGCCCTCCCATCCTCAAAGGTCACTGATGAACTTGCAGTCAGGTCATAATTTTTTTTAACGTTGAATTATCTGGGTCTCGTGTACAGGTGTACTAGTGTAGAAGTGTATTAGTGTACAGATGTACTAGTGTACATGTGTACTAGTGTACAGGTGTACTAGTGTACTAGTGTACAACCTTCCACCAACATTAAAGCATTTCAGGGAGCAGCCCAAAAACTGAACTGTCCCACCAACTGTGCCAGTGAGAGCATGTGAGGCATCATGTGACCTGCGCCGACCTGCAGTGACAACAGAGCAGCAGCGTGAACGCAGCACAGATCAGGGGGTGTAGCTTTGACTGACAGTCGTGTCAAACATCAACACCAGCCTCACGGTTCGGTTCTGTTCTGCTCTGTTCTGTCGTCTCAGGCTTCACAACAACAAAGGCTGTTCAGATCAGAGGCAGATACAAAACCCACATCCAGACGAGAACCTTGAGCATCGCAAACTCCACGTCTTGGTTGGTACGCAGGCTGACAGAGAGAGTCGGGGATGAAGAGATTGTTGCTTCCGTACAGTCACACGTTCTCCATGAACCTTCATCTGACAACAACAACACTCCCTGTGTCTGCTGCTCCTGACAATTCACACCTCCAAAAATAAAAAATACCAGAAAAACACTTTTCATCTGCTCCACACAATCGGCTGCATTTTCACTGTATGTCTTGGTAGGATTCTTCTGCTTTGGTCCATGACATAGTTACAAACTCTGGGGACAACATTTGAGACAACTTTGGGTACAACTGTGGAGACAACTCTGAAGCCAACACTGGAGACAACTCTGGAGACAACATTGGAAACAACTGTGAAGATTTAGGATTAAGAAAAAACTTTATTTATCCCCGAGGGGCAATTCAAGCCAACAACACTGGAGACAACTGAGAATCCAACTGTGGAGACAACTGTGGAGACAACACTAGAGACAACTGTGGAGGTAACTGAAGAGCTAACAAATGTAATTTATGGTGAGAACCCTTCAGGTGGGAGAACCAAGCAGAACCTCAGAGGAAACACTGAATGCTGACCAGATTACACACACACACTCACACACTCACATCTGTGTGGGATTATCAGATTAGCAACAGTGGTTTGTGTGAATCAGCTTTGGCTGCTGTTTGTACAGAGCAGAGAATGCTGGCTCCTGATTGGTCCAACTGACATAGTTATTTCACCTGTGGTTCCAATGACACATCATCACCATTATTTCACTCCTCATCGGCTCCTTACTGTCCACCTTATTCTCCGAGACAATCTGTGTGAGTTTAACACACACACACACACACAGCCTGTGGTAAATTACAGCTGACGTGGAGGTCGTCTCAGTCCAGCTGGCTGATACAGCAGCAGCCGAGAAGATCTGCGGCCACCGTGGGAGATGGGCACGTGTGCACCACCCCTCTAAATGTCAAGCGCTGTCAGTTGATGGAAAAACATCTGTGACGTCTCTTCGATCAGCAGTTGAAACGTTTGCGAACATAAAAGGTCAGGGTTTACACATCCGTTCCGTTCATGCTTCAAGAGGAGGTTAAAGAAGGACTGGAACAGACTGGTAGAAGATACAGGGAAAATGGACGGAAAACAGACTGCATGGTGATCAGGCCTGACTTTGGCTCAGTCATGCAACTGTACACGGGGTCACAACAAGCCATTAACACCTCACGATCAACCCTGTTAAAACCAAAAAGACGTTTGAAATACTGCGGATTTACCTGCAATTTTACAACGTAGACACAGAGGAGAAAACAGTTCAACAACAGGGAAGAACTGTCCACATCTGACAGGACATTTCCTGATCCATACATGTCATTGTCATCACTTTTCTTCTGTGTCCCAAATGGAACATATTGCCAAGAAAACAATGTTTTGGTTAGTTGAGCTTTATTCTCATCGTGTCTCAGAGAAAAACTCTGATCATCTCCCACTACTGGCTTCTCCTCCTTCTTCTTCCTCCTCCTCCTCTTTATTTCCATTACAATACATTTGGCAACACTTTATACCAAAGCAGTTCTGGCTACAAGAGTCAGACGTACAGTGTGATCAGTCCAATTCCACCTGAGCACCAGATCTTTCAGTGTGAGGACACGAATCGTGAGCTGTGAACTAGCAATTGTACAGCAATTGTACAGTGTGAGCAGTATGTGGACGCCACAATTAAAAGGAAAAAATAAATGTTGCCAGAAGGAGGAAAAAAATAGCCTAGAGTTAAATTCCAGCAAGATCAGTTTATATTCATATTTAAATAGTCCTCCAAATACGACTAAATCAAATTTCACCAGGACCAAAGAAGCTGCAGTTAAAAAAGCCAATTTCCCGCTTGCGACTCCATCATAACATTTAAATTTCCCAGACTTCCCTGGGGCCTCGTTCCTCTGTCTGATGGAAGAGTGCGATTCCCCTTACAGTAGGTGATGAAAACCTGCCACAGAACAGTTAGGGCTGATGCTAATGGTCCATGGATGGCGAAGGCAGCCAGGTATTTGAATCACTCTGCTTTAGAGCACGCACGGACGGTGCAGAAGAACCCAGGTTCTGGGACTTCATCACCTTCACACCGTCACTGCTGCGTCTGCAGAACAACTTTGTGGAGAACTCTAGGAAACTTCTTCCTCAGACATGTTCTGTCAAGTGAAACTTCATTTTCAGCACGGAGGCCCAGAGGGCAGGAAGGAGACGCACTCAGAGTGTAAAGGAGGAGGTGACGGAGGAGAAAAGTGGAAACATGTTTGGAGAGAACATGCTGCATCGAGATGTTCTGTCAGACCAAATGGGCGGAACTCCAACTGTGCTTGAACAGAGGAGAACAACCTCTTCAAGTGTTAGACCTGGTTGCCAAAATATAAGGAGTAGAAGGGGAGGGGCAGAGAAGAAGAAGAGGAGGAGGAAGAGAAGCCAAAGTGAGGAAAATTCCATGAAGCTTAGCAGGAGCAGAGAAGACATAGAGATGAATGTGCAGAGGAGGTGTAGGAGGAGGAGGAGAAGGAGGAGGAGGACCATGACAAACGAGCTGCAGACTCATTGCTGGTATTTCAGGGGAAAGAAGGTTCTCTGGAGATTAGTGTCCTTTATATAGAGCCAGCATTGAATGTGGAACCCTGTTGTGCTCCAAATGGACCAAGTCTCTGAAAGGAACTGTCCCCACTGTGGTCAAGGTCCAGACAGGGAGTATCCAAAACTCGGAGAAGAAGTTTGAGCACAATTGTGATACTTCGTCCTCAAGAGAACAGAGGTTCTCACCTCTGCTCTCTGACATCAGACCATTTTCTGACACAAACTGGATCTGGAGGTTTTCTGCCAACCTCAGGGTTCCTGGCTGCGGTTCTCCATCTGTTCTCGGCCCGAAAAAAACAACTTTTCCAGCCTGGCTCTAACATCTCCTCTGCAGTTACATCCTCTGGCTCTGACAGATCGGTATAAAGGGACACGTTCTCACTGATGTTCACTCTGCTCTGGGTTTTTGGAGATTTGGCAGAAATAAAAAGGGAGAAAAATGAAGTTTGATAGAGTTGGAACTGGAGGAGAAAAAGAAGACAACTGTACAACAGGAGGAAGAGGAGACAAATCACAGTTAGGATAAAGGGACAAGTCACAGTGGGTCATAGAGCAGTCGTTGGCAAACATTTTGATTTACAAGCCGCAGTTATGCTTTTAGCCTTTTCTGCACCACCTTGCAGAGAAATGCAGAAGGATCTTGAATTAATGGTTTCATTTGGAAAACATTGTCAGGACAGATTAAAATGCCAAACGATCCACATCTGGTTGCTGGTCGTATTTTGTTTCGTTCTGTCATAGTGTAAGAAGAAAGAAGAGAAATGTGGATATTACATGTTTGTGTGTGTGTTAAGATGGATGGTGTTCTTTAAAGAAAAAAAGTCAGAGAGGGAGGAACCTGCTCCTGCTTAAAGAACCACCACATGAGAACCAGGGTGTGAGAAGAAGCCAAGGAGAGTTGATGCTCCTGTGATGAACTGCCTTTGAGTGGGTGTTTAAGGGCTTACCAATGGGTTTAGATGTGCAGGAGAGATCGCAGTTATTTCAGAGACAAGAGTCAGTGCCAGTGTTGGTTGGTTGAAGACCAGACCTTCTGCAGAAGTCCAAGGAGGATATGACCATACCCTGAGGTAATTGTTGGGTGGTGTGCAGAGTGAAGTATGTCTGATTTTGCATATGTTGTTAAGTGCAAAGGGAGAAGATCAGGAGACTGGGGCGATACGGTCAGAAAAAGAGAGCTGGTCATCAGACATTTTCACACAGATTTTTCTAAACCTTGGTAGAAACAAAAGCCTCAGAGGCAATTCTCACTTTGATATTATGATGGATGGAGTGATGGGCCGGGATAACAATACACCGTGTGACGTCCATCTGCTGCTCACAGTGTAAAAGTGAATTGCAAAGGTTTGTGTGCTTAAACTATACGATAAGACTGATCACACTGCATGCTAATGCCAGCACTCATCAAATGTAATCTTATTTAATGTAATGTAAATGAAAGAAGAAGAAACGGGTAGAGAGAGATGAGGCGATGTTCACAATTTCTCTCTGAGACATGATGAGAATAATGTTCAGCAAATGAAAAATCACCTCCCTGACAATTTATTGTCAGATCCACAGACCAGCCTGACCACCTTTTTCCCTCCCGACTTGTTTCTACGTATGTGCACACAGGTGCAGTGTGGCAGGTAAATTGCCAGGATTTCACACAATCAATCGTAAGGTGATAATCACTCGCTGTTATCACGTGCACACTGCATGATGCGGGTCGAACGACTGAGCCAAAAAGTCGCACCCATCACCAAACAGAGTCTCACGACTGAAAAAATGACGCAAAATCATCCGCGAGTAGAAACAAAATGAAGGACAAGAGTTAGGAAAAAAACCAATGAACTGTATCAGAACTTTACTACAGGAAGGAGAACGTGGAACTTTTAAATTAATTAATTTTAAATTAAATGTATTTTTTGTCATTGTCACGTGATTCACACAACAAAATTTGGTCTCTGCATTTAACCCATCACCAAAGTGAGCAGTCGTCTGCTCTTGAGCGCCCGGGGACAATACCATGCTCAGGTCACCTCAGCGGTAACCTGGGGTAGGGGGTTTCAAACCAGGGACCTTGCGAACCCAAATCCACTTCCTTAACCACTAGTCCATCAAGTACCCCACCAACTTGGAACTGACAGTGCAACACCTGCAACACTTTCACTGTAATACCCTGAAACTGTTGGACTAATCACACTCAGGAATAATTCAGTAACTTGACATTTGTTCTTCACACCTACAGCTGACGGTGGTTTTATTGTAAACACAGACATTGTTACCAACCTCTAAACCTTCCTGCTCTGTTTGTTTTATCTCTTACAGGAACTAGAATCTATTTTATTTCCATTTTCATTCATTGGAAGCAGCAGTCTCCACATGACCACATAAAACACACTCCACCGTAGCAGCAGGTCATGAACCCACTAGAAGGAGCCAACCTCCCTCGCAGGGATTGGACGTTGACCGGGAGGTGAACCCTGGAGTTCCACACCAATGGCAGAAACGTTGCCTCTGGGCCAAAGCGCCACTTTATTTCATTTTCTAATGTGGTTTTGGTCATAAAAGAACAGGAACATCTAAAGAAGAAGAAGAACCGTTCTGTTCCTCCTCCTCTTCAGGAAGAAACGCTTCACTTCAAAGGCTGGAAATGAAGTTGGTGTGACTTCAAAGCCGTTCAGTCAACCAGCAATCACAGCTGAAGAAGAAGAACCAGCTTCACTAGAGTTTTCAGGAACTGTACTTCATCTTCATCCTCAAGCTGCTCTTCATCTTTTACTTCATCGTCACCCTAATACTTATTTTTTTCCTCCTCAGAATTCCAGGTTCGTTTCAGCTAATCGAAAATTCCAAAGAAACTGAAGGTAAAACGTTCTGTTCTACCACTGAAGTCCAAACACTCCTCTGGACATGGACAACATCACTAACTAACCACGTCACCTGACTCCTCCCTGAGGACCTGCTGCTGACTGTGGTCCTCTAGCCTGGTGACCAGTTCATATCTGGTTTCAGATGATTGTGGTCCAGTACAGTACTGTTGGACAATTGGTCAGTACTGGATCGGGACTGGGATCATCAGGCAGGTCACCCAATGAGAGCGTTTGGCTGGGACCTACACTGCTGCAGATCTTATGCGAACAGGAACAGGTCGAGTTCCAGGACCAAGACAGACCAAGATCAGAGACTGAGGACAGGAAGTTTGTGGAAAGTAGTCAGCCAATCACAGGGGCTCAGTTTGACTGGAACAAATGTCCGTGAACTTATATTTAGACAACAACTTAAATAATTAAAAAGATATTTATTAATCCCTGAGGAGATAAATAAACAATGGTAAATTCAAATTTATTATATTTAATTTGTCCCTCGGGAAAATAAAAGAACAATGCAATATATATATATTTTTTATATATATATATATATATATATATATACTGTATGTGTGTGTGTGTGTGTGTGTGTGTGTGTGTGTGTGTGTAAAAGCTGAGGCTTCGCTCTGTTTTCCACGGGTGCGGGATTCACGCACCGCAGTGCGTAAAACAACCCACTGACACCGAGTCCGGTCCAGAGGAGCAAACGTTGAAGAACCTAAAACGTTCAGACAGTTGAACAGAAAGTGATTAAAGTTCCACACAGCGGTGCCCGCCCGCCCGCGGCCATCAGCCCAGCAGACAGGGCTGCTCCACGTGGACGCGCACACCGTTCCGCTGAGCACGGACTCGTACAGTGTGTGTGTATGTGGAGAGCACGCACGCACACGCAGTTTCCTCTGGAGCAGGAGAAACACTTCAATCACACTGATGTACTGTGGGCCAGATTCCCCCGTGATATACAACCCCCTAAACGCGCGCGAGCTTGCGCAGAGAAACGGTTCGAGTCCGACATCGATCTTCCGGGGAGCGCAGCCTCTGAGGCGTTTCCTCAGTCAAACTGCGCAGTTGAAGTGTTTCTCGGTTAAATTCCCGAGAGAGCCGGACTGACAGACAGACTGACTGACTGAGGGGAACTTACCTGATATACAGACGATCAGGTTGGCGTGGAGAAACAGCAGTAGTTCCCAGATTATATCCATCCTCTGCTCTCACTCCACACACATCACGCACAATTTAGGGGGTTTGGAAAAAGTGAAACCAGAACCAGAGGGACCTCTTCACTCCTGGAACCCTCACCTTCCTCCCCTCCCAGCAGGTGTCTTCCAGCCCACTGTCATAGCAGGTGTTTCGGAAGGAAAAGACAAAAGCAGATTTCCACAACAAAGTATTCCAGGAAAGGCAACAAGGCAGAAATAACTCCAAAAGACAGGGGGAGAAAATCAGGGAACCCTCGTCTCCGTCAGTTCACCGCGTCCAACATCCCTTCATCCATCCATCATTCCATCACTTCATCCAACCACGTCCTTCCATCCGTCCATCCAGTGCCGGACCCCGCACTCTCAGCACGGACACTGGATCATGCTGGAGCGCATGAGTGAGCGTGGGCGGAGAGGAACAGGAGAAGGAGGAGGAGGAGGAAGAGGAGGAGACACCTGGAGAAGGAGACGAACTCAGGGAGAAGTCTCCTCTGCAGGTGAAGCTTCAGCTCTGAACCAACACTTTTCTCTCCGTCACTGCGGAGAAGCAGCGGCAATAACAGGCGAGGAGGAAGGCGACTTCCGGTCTGTGCTACAGTAATAAAAGCGGCAGGTCTACGGGCGTCTAAAACAAGATTTAAAAAATTAGACTGTTCATTCAAGTAGCCTGTGTGAAATGACCGAGGTCTGGTGATGGGCTACACCCACAGACAAGACAGAGTGAGTTGCTGTCAGTGGGGTGGTCTGTGTCTGAACGAGTGAGTGTTTCCAAGCTGAGTTCTGGTTCAAACCAACCGGGCCTTGGATTCCTCTTGGATCTTGATGTATTTTCTTTTTGTCTGCAGGTCGTTTGCCGTTCTTTAAAATTAACCATCAACCATTGGTTCCTTTATTCTGTCCATCATTCATCTTGACCCTTTCAATACTATATCGTCTGTCGTTTCCGGTTTTCGCTCGTGCAATGATGCGAACTTGTTTTCCCTCTCTCACCATCCCACACACGCAGTCAGACTCTCTCGCGCGCAGGCACACGCACACACATAAAGGCAGGTTCAATTCCTTAGAATTACGGACACGTGAATGCGTGTTCCGTGTGCGTTATTAGGGCGTGTGTCCACATCACAGGACATGTTTGAGATACAGACAGATAGACAGACACAAACTGCTTCACTCGGCAGCGCGCGTGCGCGTGTGTGTGCGTAAACATTCACAGACAGACACGCACACTTTCAACAATGGACTCTGTCAGTGTGTCGGGACACTGGCGCTTGTGCACGCGCTTGACGCGCATGCTGCTGGAATTGGGGCCAGATTTGCGCGCACCCTGTGCGACTCAGTCCTCCAATCAGCTGCACAGGCGGATAAAAAAACAATTATATAAAAATAGGAAATATATACGCAATTAGCCTTGAATTGATTGTTGCCTGACGCTGGTGATGACGTCAAGTAAACGTAATTTAAATGAACACCAAGTCAACTCACATTCACACAGTGTCTAAGGTGGAGAGAGATGTCAGAACAAAATTCAGCAAATAAACGGCAGTAACCAGAGTTCCATTATCCAACCATCACTGAAGGGTGGAGGAGTCAGATGGGGGGTGGGAGGGAGTGGGGGTACGGGTTAGTTGAGGGTGGTGTTCTCCAGAGAGCTGCTGCTGCTGCTGCCCAAGTCCACAACAATGATGGCTTCATCCATCACTCATGGAGTCACCTCACATCAGACCAGAGCAGGAGAACCTCCACCACAACTCACTGACTTTTACAAACCAGAGCTGAAGAACAATGGTGGGGGTTGGAGGGGGTCATGTTAGAGCTGCTCCACTGAGCTCAGCTACGGTGGAGGAGGAGGAGGGAAGGAGGAGTAGGAGAAACGCAAGCTTAACTCAACAATTACTGTTACTGTACTGCGGAGACCTTGAGAACGGAACACCAAGCGTAAAAACACAGTAAATGTTATTGAATACTGTAGAGCGGTGTTCCCCAACCTTGTTTGCGCCACTGACTAGTTAAATTTCGTTTTTTCACAGACCCGTCATTAAGGTGTAGCTGATAAATAGCCCTAATTATAAATGAAACACCTGGCATAAAACTGTATAATAATAATAATAATAAATGTTTATCAACTGTGCATGCAACTTAATTAGCAAACATGGTGAATAATTACTTAATCACGTTTAAGTTTAAGTAAAATTAAAGGTGCAGTTAGTGGCCTAGTGGTCAAGGAGCTTCACTGCATCATTAAAGAGCCACTAGAGTGTGGACGTCCTCCATTTGGACAGAGAATGTGTTTGACCAGTTCCCTTTTTTTTTACCTAAATACATGAACAAGCTAATTCTTCTAAATAAAACACTCTGAAATGGAGTAAGTTAGGAATTATCTCTCTGCGGCCAAATACCAATTGTCCCACGGACCGATACCGGTCTGCAGCCCAGTGGTTTGGGACCATTGCTATAGAGTATGTAGAAGTATTTTATACAGGGCGTTCCAGGGGGCCCACGATCGTATCCTTCAATTCCTGACATCGGCCCTGAACACAGCGGGCTGATGTAAATCACTGAGGGACAAGGCGTTTCCGGAAGAAAAGTTGTTTCACTTTGACTTTATAACATCTACACAGGAAGATGTAGAAGAAGGAATGGAAGTTGCTGAACGACTGCCGACGTTGGCTGGATTTGGTACACGTATTGCTACTGTATTTTCGGCAAACTTGGTTACTATGGAGACCAAGGCAGTTGTGCCAGGTCGCATTGTCGTAAAAATAACAATGATGTTTAACACCGATGGCCCTCGGACCAACAACCGACAAAAGGCTGGTTTATTAAAATATTACGTAAATAAAAGAAGATAATTGGTTTGACTCGCTGTGGCAACCCCTGAGAAAAGGGATAAGCTGAAAGGAACGTTGGTTACGAACAGACACGCAAGCCCGCGAAACTCCGCTGTAAGGCAGTGTCGTAATACAGCCGTAAAGCGGTCCGGCCCCTTACCCTTATGTCAGAAGGCACTTTTGCATCGGCTTGAATATGAAATGTTGAATTAATAAACGATATATGAAGAAAATATAACCTGTGACCTGACAACACAGTATATTTACGAAAAACACATTTTAGATTAAAATGCAGTTATAAATACCGCAAAACACTGAGAAAAAAGAAGAAACAAACTCACATAATTCCAAGTGAGATATCCCCAGAGCGGTGCTCTGCTGGTACTTCCAAAAACTTTGAAGGAATCTCGAATTTCATCAAAACTGATATTTTACAAACAAACTACGAATTAGGACCAGCTGCGAGTGAGTGGCGCAACACAGACAGGAAGTGAAGTCACAATAACAGGAAGTGAATATCCATTATATCTATATATGAGGAAATTATTTTACCAACTTTAACTTTCATACAAACATATATTCACACGCTTTATGTCAAATCTGTCATTTTTTCATTTATATGTAGCTATGTATATATGTAAATGAAAACACTTTATATATGCTTATATATAACTCAAACCACGACAGCCTTTTTAGTTATATATAAGCTAAGCTACAAGTGTTTCAGTTAGTCAAAAAAGACTTTAAAAAAATGAAACCTTGAAGAGACAGAAGACAGATACCATTATTTCTTAGCTCTGTAGAGCCAATGCTTCTAGATGAAAGTCAGTAATGAGTGTAGTACCAATGTGAGGAGGAACCACCAGGACACTAATGGAAAAATCAAAGCACATTAAAGGTTTGGAGTGTTCTCTCAGAGGAAAACACAGACAGACGGCAGAGAGAGGATGACAGTATCTGCTTGATGAAGTCACTCCATGGTCATGTGAAAAAAACACCTCTCCACTGACAGAACAGACTTCTGTTGGGGTCCAGTCAGGCGGCACCGTTGATAAAACATATATATAACTAATAAATACACAAACATATTCTCCTCAGTAACTAAAACCTCAGCTGACCTCAGCTTATCTGATTGATTAGTAATGGCATTGTTCCATCGACCGTCTGCTGGTAAACATCCTGGAAGACGGAGATTAAAATACAGGTACAAAGAAACAGAAGATGAAAAGAAACAATGATTTAAAGTGAATGTTTCAACAGATTTAATTCTCTTCACACACACACACACACAGACACACACACAAACTCAGCGGGTGCTCGGCTCAGTTCTCCACTCACATTGGCCTGGCTGTGGTCCTGCTGAGCAGAGGATACACTGATGCTCAGTGTGCACATACAACACTTGACCTCAACTGACATGGAATCCTTTAGAGGGATACACAGGAGTAGAGGGTGGAGTCATGTGGTCTTAAGGTGTGTGGATAACATCTCTATAGAGTCTTTATGAGATGGTCTGCAGTTGCAGACGTCATCCAGACCTAAGGAGTCTGTCGGCAAATCAGCAACAACCAATATATTTAAATTTTTTAAAGATTCTAAGTGCATTTGTTTCATATACATTTTTCATTTTTAAATAATTATATCTATTAACTTTTAAAATCAATTAATAATTAAGGGAGGATTTATGGTTGGGTTTAAGGAAGTCAGTAGTGACAGAGATGTGTGTTCTAATGGTGCAGGACCTGTTTGAGAATCGTACAGCATGGGTGAGGTGTACAGTTGGAAGATGGAGGTGGGACTGCATCAAGGATGGGTCCTGAGAACCTTCTTATTTACTTTGGTGATGGACAGATTGCCAGATGAGGTCAGACAGAGACACTGGTCATGGACCATGATGTGTGCTGATGACATTGTGACCTGAATTGAGAGCAGGCAACAACTAGGAGAGAAGTTAGAGAGGCAGAGGGTTGGACTAGAGAGAAGAGGAATGAAGGTCAGTTATAGCAAGAGTATATGTGTGTGAATAAAAGGGTTGGAGCTACCAGGTAGGAGACAAAGAGGAGATTGATGGATGCAGTGAGGGAGGACATGGAGATAGATGGAGTCAGGGTAGAAGACGGAGAGAACAGGAGGAGATGGAGAAGGAGGATTCACTGTGGCAACCCCTGAAAAAGGACAAACTGAAAGAACAAGATCAGGCCAAACACATTGAACACAATTTTTTTTTAATTTCCCAGATTTTGTTATAAAATTCTCATCCACCAGTGCTCCATCGGTTTTCTTGTCTTTTCTCAGTCTCAGCTGAGAACAAACCATGTGTTCAAACACATACACATGTGGTGTATACACTGATGTACAGTGGAAACATCTGTATTCAGCAGCAGGAGCAGCAGCAGCAGCTTTACCATTGGCCTTCACGGGTCTCTGAAGTAGAACTGACAAGACTCCACCATCCAGCACCAGGCATTGTATGAGATTGGTTCTCAATAGTTGGTTCTCAGTTGTGGCGTGTCGACCATTTTGACTGAAGTCCTCCAGGCTCAGAGAGAGAGAACAGACTCAGCTGTGGTTCCAGATGTTTCATCCTTTATCCATCTTTTTTTCTTTTTTTTTTCAAATCTTGACAGCGTTAAATTAGAAAAAGGAAAGAGTTTTTTTTGATCAGAGGATTTTACAGAGTGAGAAATGGAGCCGACATTTTCATCCTGCTGAAAATGTAATGGGATTTTCAGCATGGGTAGCAGCTGATGGAGGAACGAAGGCGCACATACACCTCACGAACTCAACACCAAGACGTTCTCTCCTGAACCAGCATTAGAACCTGTCAGGATCAACATCTGAGTCCAGAAGAACCTGAACTTCCTGTCCTTGGAAGGAGAGAAGACAGTCAAACTAAAGGTGAAGTTCAGGGATTTTATCAGGAAAGAATCTTCTGGTTCTCATCAGGAGGAGTAGCTCCTCCGTCATCTCCTCCTCCACTTCACTCTGATCGAAATAGATTTCACTGCTCTCTGCCGCTCTGAACACACACACACACACACACACACACACACACACACACACACTTGTCACTAGAGAGTTTTCATCATATTTGCATTGCAGAGAGCCTACACTTCCACAGAGTCTAGAGAGCTCCTCTAATCTTTTCCACATCATGTACTGAGTGGAAATTTGTAGGAACCTCAAGAGGAACCTCCTGTGTGTGAAAGTGTGTGTGCAGATGTTAGAGCTTCAGGGCAAATCCCTCTGAATTATTCAGACCCAAACAGGGAGCCGTAGAACAGCCTCGCAGCTGAAGATACAGTGGACATGGGCTGAAGACCAAGGTCCAACACTGTAGACCAGTGTTCCCCAACCTTTTTTGCAACACGGACCAGTTAAATGTCTCGTACTATTTTCACGGAGTGCTCGTTAAGTTGTGGCAGATAAATACCCCTTAATAAAATAAAAAGAAATTGGTTATTCTGATATATTTTCCTACCTATAAAATCATCCTAAACCTTTCCCAAGTGACCACAGCCTATAACTTTCTGCTTCCAGACTGGTATAAAAAGTTAAAATCTTGTATCAATGACTCTGCGTCATTTTGAATTTATTGTTGTTGTCTTCACTGAGAAAATATTTCCCAATCAAATATAGTTGCATTATTGATGATGGAATCCTAGCCATTCTATTGGTCAGTTCTTTTGTTGATATGGGTATGGATCAAGTGGAAGGAATAGACAGATGGGGACAAAAGGAAACATAATTTCTCTGCGTCCCAACACCAATTAACCCACGGATTGATACCGGTCCCCGGCCCAGTGGTTGAGGACCACTGCTGTAGTCCACACAGCCAGGAAATCTGCTCATTCTCCCACACGTCCAGGGAGTCCATGATTTCAGCTTAGACTTGAGTCTAACGTGAAAACCTTTGATTTTAATCCATTAAAAAAATACTCAATGATTTGATGTCACGCAGACTCTGTATCAGTTGATCCACTGCTGTTTGAGTCAAAGATCAGATGTGTTCTTTTCTTACTTCACATCAGTGACACTAAATGACCACAGGAGGCAGCAGTGGACCTGCAGTTCCATAAACTGTCATCTTCAAACCACTGGACGTTGGTTTTAAATGAATACATTGGAATGTTAATGTACCTTTGGTCATTTTGTCAGCTCTTCACTGTGGTGACAGTGTGATTCATCACTGCTGCTTTTTAATATTCTCTCACCTTCCTAATGCTGCTGCCACTGCTGCTGCTGCTGCTGCTGCTGCTGCTGCTGCTGTGACAGAACACTTCACAGTGATTCCTGAGTCGCTCCACGACAGCAGATTGGTTCTAATTAAATAAACCATTACTATGCCTCAGATGTTCCACTGCTGATTCTATTCTTGGCTGCAGTGACAATAAAGACGCAGGTTTGAGGGTAAATTACTGCATGTTTTCACCTCTGCTGGAAATATTCATCACTTAATTCAACTCAGATTTATTTCCTTGCATAAACAAGACTCTCTTAGTTACAGGTGAACTCAACTTGTCACAAATCAGACTGAGCATCTGCATCAACATCTGATGGTAAATTCTGGAGTTAAGTTCCTTTAAAAATAACTCAAAGACTGCAAACAAATAGTGGCAAGGACTAGAGGAGGGATTTAAAAAGCATGGAGAACAGATGGAGAGTAAGAAAATAAAGTGTTTACATTCAGCTCTAGTCTCTGAGATGCTCCTCACGTTTGTCCCTCAGCTTCCACCAAATGTGCTGAATCTATTTCCTGCCTCATAAAACATTCAAACTCCAGCAGCGTGAACATCCATGTTTATTTGCAAACAGCAGCTTTTTAATCCCTGGCTCTGCAACTGTTGATTCATGAGATAAAAAGAATCAAACAACAGGACTGTGTGGTTCAGGTACCTTAAAGGGAAAGTGCAGGAGTCTACGGGTGACGTGGAAATCTCCGGAAAAACGCAAAACTCTGAAATTCAAGTAGAGGTTTTGTGATTTCAGAGGTAGCCCACTGCTGCAGCCTCACCAAATGGTAAGGTTTGATTTTTATTTACCATTCATAGCTCCTTGTGGTGTAGGCTGCAGCCCAACAATGGATGGTTTGGTGGACAATCTCTGTGGACTTTGGGATGAGCGAAAATTTTTTTGCCGTGGTTCACTGTTGGTTCCTCCAGTGCACAGGAAAAACATGGTTCTAATGGTTCTTTGTCCAGTGTTTTTCACTCTGGTTTGGCTTCCATCACCAAAACAGTTAAGGATTTGTCTCCATCCAGTCCAGTTAAACAGATCCTGGTTTCACAGACCTTTTCAGAATTCAAATATTCAGTCAGCGCAGCAGCAGAGAGGAAGTTAACAGGCCGACACAAACAAAAAGTGAAGTTTGTTCATTTGTTTCTACAAATAAATGAAATGTCAGAGGAGAAGAGAAACAACCACAGCAGAAAGAGCCGGCTGTCAGTCAGCGCTGGCTGTAGGTTCTTTGTGGGGACACAACCTTTCACTTCCTTTCCCTAATTTCCCTTCAGTGTTAACAGTTAGCCCAGGAAAAAAGCTCAAAGACAGGTTTGGACAAAAACATTTCCTGTCACCTGACTTTGCTGTTGACATGGAAACAGGGGTTTGTTTAATAGAACAGTAAAGCTGGTACTTGTCCTCCTCCTGCTGAATGTTGACACGGTGAAACCCCGGAGCTTGGAGTCTCTGACGGCCCTGATGGAAAAACGCCACTGACCATAAAAAACAAAGAAAATCAAATAAAATAAAGCTGTTTTCAAGCCGCGCTGCAGGAAAACTCATGAACAGTAGCAGAAACAGTAGCAGGTGAGTTACAATCGACCTCTGATCAAACAACACTCAGAGCTGAGGCTGGAGAAAAAATCTAAACAACTATCATTATTTCTCCAGTGGTCCTGGATCTACAACTGTCCTCATACTGTATGTCTGTATTTGTCTGATGCCCACAGACAGGAGCTGGTCTCCAGCTCTACCTGGTCCACTCTCAGCTGGTATGATGCAGTGATGACATCAGCCTGAGAACATCAGAGACGTCAATCCAAAAGTCAATCCAGTGCTCGGTATAATACATCCACATACAGCCAGATCACAACACTGTTAATGAAAACAGTCAGATGACCGAATACTAGTCGCCAACAGTCAGATCACAACCCAGTTATGACCACAGTCAGATGAGAAAAAAACTAGAAGACAACAGTTAGATAACAACCCCAGAATGTCCACAGTCAGATCATGGCTGATGACAACAGACAGATCACAACACCGTAATGACAACAGTCAGATAACAAAAATGGAAATGACAACCGTCGATGACAAACCCCATAATGACCACAGTCAGATCATGCCATCCTGATGACAACAGACAGATGACAACACCGTAATTACAACAGTCAGATGAGAAAAAACTAGAAGACAACAGTTAGATAACAACCCCAGAATGACCACAGTCACATCATGGCCCCCTGATGACAACAGCAAGATCACAACACTGTAATGACAACAGTCAGATGACAAAAATGGAAACGACAACAGTCAGATGACAACCCCGTAATGACCACAGTCAGATCATAGCACCCTGATGACAACAGACAATTCACAACACCGTAATGACAACAGTCAGATCACAATCCCATTATGACCACAGTGAGATCACAACACCAAAATGACTAATAATGTCACCCGGGTGACGACATCCAGATCACTGAGATCACAACAGTCAGCTCACAACAGCCTGAACAGTCAGTAATACACCGTCTAAATCCAACAGTCAGATCACAGGTGTTTGGTCACTGGACTGTGAACTCAGAGCTCGTTCACAGGTGGAACAGAGGGTTTGATGTTTGGTTCACATAACATCTTTACGCTGCTGCATTAATCCAGTGGATATACACAGACAAACAAACAGGCAGACAGACAGACAGACAGGCAGACAGACAGACAGACAGGCAAACACAGATACACAGACAGACCGGGTGTTCAGTCTGTGGACTGTGGAGTGGAAGGAATTTAGTTATGAATTTATGAGCCTCTGTCGAGGACTGTACAGTCTGTACCTGCTGAGGAGGAGCAGGAGGAGTAGGAGTGTGTGTGTGTGGGGGGGGGGTTGACAGTGGAGGGGAGGGAGGAGGAGCAGCAGGAGGAGGGGCAGTAAGTGTAGGGTCAGGTGTAGAGCATCATTCAGAAAGATCAGAGAGCTGCAGATGTAGAAGTAAATCCAGAGCAGAGCACTTAGTGAGGATGTTCTAGAGGGTTCTACAAGAAACAGCTGACTGCTTCCATCTGGGCTTTTAGCTCTGTGTGTGTGTGTGTGTGTGTGTGTGTGTTCTTGTTTTATGGTAAGTGTGTGTACTCTGGTCATAAAACCATCTTTGTGAGGACATTTCCACAGCAGGTGTGCATGGGATACATTGAGCAGAATGTCTCCGTCCAGTCCAATGTGACGCGTCTTTATCTCCAAAAAAAAAAACTTTTGAAAAAAAAGAGATGTGTATAAGAGACAGCACCAGAGCAGAGCACTTAGTGAGGATGTTCTAGAGGGTTCTACAAGAAACAGCTGACTGCTTCCATCTGGGCTTTTAGCTCTGTGTGTGTGTGTGTGTGTGTGTTCTTGTTTTATGGTAAGTGTGTGTACTCTGGTCATAAAACCATCTTTGTGAGGACATTTCCACAGCAGGTGTGCATGTCTCTGGGACAGAACTTGAGGTCTCCTGGATATGGGCTTGGAGCAAATGCTGAAGAGGCTGAGGAACTCAGATCTGGTCCTACAGTACGGCACGGTTCTAGAGTTCTGCTTTCAGCCTGCTGTTGGAGAACATTGACGTCTGGGAACACAGTCTGGAGACAAAGGTCAAATGTAGAACAAAGATTCTCCTCTTTTCCACTGATCTCCCCCAGAGAACCTCCACCTCATCACAGCCTTCTGTTATTGCCTCTAATTTAATCACCTCCTCCCTGCTCCTCCCTCCTCCTCCTCCTCCTCCTCCTCTTCCCACCAGCACTCTGTCAATATTCCTCTGTCTAACTCTCATTTCTAACGTTTCTTTCCTCCAGGACTGGTTTCTACAACCAAGCAGATAATCTGCTCTCTGTGAGGAGGAGGAGGAGAAGAAGAAGAAGAGGAACAGTTTTGGAGGCTGAGTTTAGTTAAAGAAAAATAGATTTGATTATTTTATCCCACTCAGCTCCTCCCAGGAGGAGGAGAAGGAGCACAGCTTTTCCGAGAAAGAGGGAGAGTGGTTCTGAAAATGTTCTGAACTGACCTGGAACAGCAGACCATTCACTTTTCAGTGGACTTTCATTAAAAGGTAATAAAACAGTGATCAACGATGTATTTAGTTAAGGAAGTGACTTCTGCAGGTGCAGCTGCTCTGATCATAGCACCGCCCAACCCAGGATTTGGGTGTCAGTGGTGGAGACTGCTGCCCCTGGGACCTGGTAACAGAGAAGAGGATGAAGATGAATGACCGCCCTTTTTTCTACCTTTTTGTTACTTGAGTAGAAAAGTAACGAGTCCCTCAACTACACCATCAGATGATCTACAGTCCATTTGTTCACAGGACGATTCCATCACAGTTGTTTTTGGTCGGGTCTCATTTAACTCCCTAACTGTCAGGAAACAGGCAGGAACACTGAAGAAAACCGTCTGAGGGACAAGTTCTCCCTACGTTCTTATTGATAACCTGCAAGACCAGCCATGATGGATGGATAAGAGACATTAGAAGTAGATAGAAGACAGGAGACAGAGCTGGAGGTGGAGGAGTTAAAGATGCTGCTGAGATTCTTTTTAGGAGAGACAAGGATGGACAGGATCAGGAATGAGGTGATTAGAGGGACAACACAGACAGGAAGGTTTGGAGAAAAAGCTAGAGAAGACAGATTGAGATGGTTTGGACATGTTCAGAGGAGGGACAGTGGATACATTGAGCAGAATGTCTCCGTCCAGTCCAATGTGACGCGTCTTTATCTCCAAAAAAAAAAACTTTTGAAAAAAAAGCTCTGTCCGGCCTTGACAACAGCCGTGTTTTCATCTTTATGTCTGAACGTACAAACACAAACCCGTCATCTTCTTTCTGTCTCTCAGACTCTGTTGTTTGGTCTCCTCACTTCTCCCCTCCTCCTCGTCCTCCTCTTCTTCGTCTCTGAAAGCTTCTTTCAAACCTCTGACACTCTGTCGTCTCAGCTCCTCTCACAAAATCTGAATCAAAGCTTCCACAAAAACCCAGGAACAAAGATCTAAAAGCTTCCGTTCAGCGCCCCTCTCTTCAGGGTTTTGTCCTGTTCCAACATTTGCACAGAGGAGGAGGAGCAGGAGGAGCAGGAGGAGCAGGAGGAGACCAACACTTCTTGTGTCCAGGGTTAAAGGCTGAACTTGTTTGTTGTTCTGTTTTCATTAGTTTCTCTTCTCTCAGTGGAAACAGAATAATGACTTAATTGCGGTTCCGCAGCGTTTGGAACAAAAACACCAGGAGAGAGAACAGTTCTCACACAGAACGGTCTGTCAGAACGTCAGTCCAACAGCGTGGACTCAGAGAAAACACACAGTCAACTGTGTCCATCAGCTGGAGAAAAAACCAGAAGACTTAAAAAACATCAACAACACACAGTCAACACTGAGGAGGGATGAAGATGATGATGATGACCTTCAGCTCCTCCTGACTGAGACGACCAAACATAGACTGATGTCCCTCAGACCTGGACCTGGTTCAGACCGGATGATGTTTATGTTCATCCTGGTCAGCTTTGACCTCCTCTTTTCTCCTCCCACTTCTATTATACATGAATCCATTCAGAGATGAAGCCCAGCTTTTATTTCTGCCTCCTCTTCATCAGCAGCTGCCTCCTCCTCCTCCTCCTCCTCCTCCTCCTCCTCCTCCACAGTATTATATATAATTCTGTTGTGTCATTTAAAGCACCGTCCACACTGACTGACTGAACATAAACCACAGACCAGATGTGTCTGTGCTGTCGTCAGTGTTTAGGGACTGTGACAGGGGCGGGTTGTGGGTGTGAATCCTCTCAAGTGCTTCTATAAGTCCTTCATTACTTCTTCATTAATTACAGCATAAGAGATGAACCAATTAAAGAGCCCATAATGAACAGCCCATAGCTCTGACTCCCAGGGTGACCCACTCTCGCTCCTTCACTCTGCGCCTCCTCTGGAGTTGCTCCCTGCTCCGACACGCTCAGATGAACGCTCCACATGTATGTTCACGCAGACGTACAGAGAGAGAAGAGGAAAAACTAATCAATATTCAATTAGAAGTCAGAGTCATGGTCTCACCAGGGGAGGTCTGAGCACCAGCACCAGCAGCAGCATCGGCATCAGCAGCAGTTCAGCAGCAGCAATCATTAGGTTAATGCAAGTGAGAGGAAAAATATAAATAAAACAGCAGAGTTCCAGGCTCTCAACCTATTAACCAATCAATTACAGGTCACTGCAGCAGGAGCAGTAACTGCAGTAGTAAACGTAGCAGCAGCATCAGTTAGTGTAGCCTGCTATCACCCCCTCTAGTGGTCATTATCCACAGAAGCCTCTAATGGTGTATTAGCGGCTTCTAATTGAAATGAGCTCCTAATTGTTTTATCATTAGTTTAGAGTTTTAACGGCCGCAGGTAGAAGATGGAGATGAGCCTCAGACCAGGAGGAGGAGGAGGAGGAGGAGGAGGAGGAGTCAGTTAGAGGAGAACTGAAGTGGGAGGCTCAGAGTGGCCCGTGGTCCAAAGGCTGACCATGAAAGCTCTGATCCTGGGACAACTGTTACAACTGGTGTCGAGGTCTGACCCTGTCCCCACCTGATGACATCACACAAATGATGATTATTGACCAATCAGCAGCCTAGAATCTGATGTCAGTGTTTTTCTGGTCTCCATGCGATAAAGCTACACCAGAACCAGAACCAAAAGCTTCTTCATCTGAGACACTTGTAGGTCACTCACTGTGGTGGGACACCTGCCTCCCCTGGTCCTCTTCTTCCTTCTTGTTCTGCTCAGATGAAGGTCCAGTCAGAGTCAAGGTCACTGATCATCACTGATCCCCAGAGAAGAACACACCGAGAGATAAAGACATGAACTTGAACATCTCCAGCTTTATCTTCATCATGGCTTGACTGAAGCCTCAGACAAGAACCACTGAGCAGAAGAATGGACTAAAGACCACCAGGAGGACACATTGACCTGGACACCATCTGGACCTGTAGGCCATTTGGACAAGGAGACCACATGGAGCAGAAAGGCTGGTAATTCATGTAAAGCTGAGCTTGAACAATGACCTTCTAAGTGTAAGGCAGCGGTCCAACCCACTTCTTTGACTCAGTCTCCTGAAAAAAAACCCCAAGTTTGAAAGTTGAAAACCCTCCAGTTTCCAGCAGGCGTGGAGGAGAACCCACTGTGGACTGAGAACTTCAGAGGAACCTGCAGCTCTGTTTTTACATCAGCAAGAAAACTTTCTTTTTGCTGAGTAACCTTGTGTGTGTGTGTGTGTGTGTGTGTGTGTGTGTGTGTGT
The DNA here is from genome assembly GCA_016785265.1 of Paraplagusia blochii. Classification (NCBI taxonomy): domain Eukaryota; kingdom Metazoa; phylum Chordata; class Actinopteri; order Pleuronectiformes; family Cynoglossidae; genus Paraplagusia; species Paraplagusia blochii. The sequence continues at coordinate 440,946 of JAFBJS010000951.1, forward strand.
GTGTGTGTGTGTGTGTGTGGTCCAAAGACTTTGAAAATTGTAAAAAAACAGAACAGATCTTTTTATTTTTACCCAGTTCTTCACTCAACTCATTTGTCTGATTGGCTGCTGCTCTGACTGGGCACTGATTCCAGAAGATCTGAAGAGGTCGGGAGGGAGATGAGGGGAGGAGAGGAGCGGGGAGGAGCGGGGAGGAGCGGGGAGGCCAAGGCTGTTTGTTCCCCAGAATCTGGAGATTTACATTTTATTTACAACAGGATGCATCTTAAAGCAATGCTCTAAATACATGATTATTAATTATTTAATGTCAACCTTTCCGGGCTGCAGAGTCCTGCTGAGAGGTGGAGACACCTGTGACTCAGAGAAGAACTGAAGGATGAAGATACTGTTGGTGTTGAGTCCAGAATCTGGAGCTTTTAGAACCCATCAGCAGGTGATTCCAAACAAGACGATTTTCTCTACTGGATAAATCTGAACGACCCGGTTCTGCTGCTCTAAATCCACACTCAGGTACCAGTCTGAAGTAAATGGGACAAATTATCGATAAGACTGCGTTGGACTTTATTCTCTGAGAATTAATGTGGCTCCACATCAGGAGGCTGCAGCCTCCAACACACCACTCCTGGAGGAGGCAGAGGACGAGGAGGAGGAGAAGGAGGTGGAGGAGGAGAACATGAGAGGAGTTGACTGTGACCTGGATAAAACTGCAGCTCATTTAACACATCACTGATTTAACCAGTGCACAGGGAAACTTCATTAAAACTAGGACAGAGTTGGTTTAACACTGAAACACAAACATCAAGTTGGTCACATGGTGACGACCAAGGGAGAAGAACGCATCATTAAAACAGTAGCCACACATGGTATTAACCATGAGCCACAATCACAAAGACATGTAACCTTGACTGGAGCTGCTGCTGTGAGGAGCCATGACCAGGTAACGGAAACGACAAAATTACAGCAGACGTCGCAAGATTTTTCAGTGCAACCCTCAGAGTTCTGGTCCAATTTTTAGTTCAGTCTTGCAACTCGAGTCGTCCAAGTCTACACATGGTTACAACACATGTTTTACGAACTAGTTATTAGTTACTTTTATAATTTAGTAACTAGTAACGTAACTAGTTACTGTTTCAGAGCAGTAACTAGTTATTAGTTACTTTTATAATTTAGTAACTAGTAACGTAACTAGTTACTGTTTCAGAGCAGTAACTAGCTATTAGTTACTTTTATAATTTAGTAACTAGTAACATAACTAGTTACTGTTTCAGAGCAGTAACTAGTAAAGTAATAAGTAACTTTTTTAAAGTAACTTACCAAAACACTGCAAATGACTTTGGTCAGTGTAAGTCAATGTACAGTGTGGGGACACAACCCCTGAGATTAACTCCTAATGGGTAAAAAAAAAAAATAAATCAGTGTTTGCCAGGCTACTCCTCCTAGGAGCAGCGCTTCTCAAACAGTGGTTTGAGGGCCAGCCATGGACCAAAAGACAACCACAGAGTGGTCCGAAGAAATGTGGGCAGAACCTGATAAATTCTCCATGGGCCAATAAGACTGTGCCACTATTAGGCTTCATCAACAACAATCTTTTTTTTATTAATATCATTATTATTTCACATATTTTTTTTATTAGTTTTCAGACCACCTGAAAAAAATTACCTCAAAGAGGAACTTCTGGTTTAACCCTGGTCATGAGGTGAAGATAAAGTGAACTTTA
>JAFBJS010000953.1:0-18854 GCA_016785265.1 Paraplagusia blochii
ATACATTGATAAAAAAAAACTGAAGTCACTGCTAAACAGGTTCTTACTCCATTACAGTTTCTTAGATTCATAGATGTGTGGGTGTTAGACATTGTACTGTAACTGGGTCACAAATCAACACAATCTGCATGTGTCAAAGGAAACATGTTGCTACTCTATACTGTATACCAGGTGTCCTTGAGTTCACATATAATAAAAAAACAACTATCTATAGCATTACTGGGCAAACTAAGGCCCGGGGGCCGGATGCTGCCCGTTTGGCGTTATAATCCGGCCCGCCAGACTTAATTATTAATAAAAATTAGAGGGTTTGGACATGTCCAGAGGAGGGACAGTGGTTAAAGATGGTTTGGACATGTCCAGAGGAGGGACAGTGGTTATATTGGGAGAAGAATGGTAGACATGGAGCTACCAGGTAAGAGACGAAGAGGAAGGCCAAAGAGGAGATTTATGGATGCGGTGAGGGAGGACATGGAGGTGGTTGGAGTTGGAGTGGAGGATGCAAAGGACAGGGGGAGATGGAAATTGTTGACTCGCTGTGGCAACCCCTGAAAACCAGGATAAGTCAAAAAAAGAAGAAGAAGAATTTATATCATCTTTATCCTTCTACCTTTTCCATGCAAAGCCAACATTTCCCCAAGGTCTAAACAGGCTTAAAGTATTTTGCCTTTATTTAATACTTTACTCAATATTTATCTTAGTTCACAAAATTACTCAAACCTTCTGATCCTGATCTGGATCCCATGACTCTAAGTTTAGCACCACCTGTGGCCCAGGAGACAAAAATATTGGCCAGTCCTGATCTATAGGCATACTGGTACCGTTCCTTATTTGACATATGTATGTATATATGCATGTAAGTATAAATATGTGTATAAATGTGTACATCAGGCATGTCCACACAAAGTCCTGTTCCACAAAGGGCCACTGTGGCTGCAGGTTCGTTCCAACCAAGCAGTAGAACACCTGAGTTGACAGGTTTAATCCACTGACCTCAGTCATCAGACACCTGATTGGTCAAACTATGTGTTTGGACATGCCTGGTCTACATATAAATGACTATGTATGTGTACATATAGTTATAAATTATTATTATTTATTTATTATCATCATGGAGGGGAAGGATGTTAGTTTTTTTTTGTCTTGTCTGTTTATTTTGTTCCGCTTTGTTTGTTCTGTTTAACATTGTATTTTCATTAAAATGAAAAATATTATGTCTCCTAACACTCAGGGACTCAGGGTCTTAAGTGGATTAATTGGTGGCTGATGTGACTTAACAGGAGGCTGATCTGAACCAATCAGCTGATGATGATGGCAGTCAAGAGTTGCAGTGGTGACCTAGTGGTTAAGGAAACAGACTGAGGTCAGCAGGGTTCTAGGTGAGCATGACACCACCACCAGGGAGACAGCAGCACGGCCAGATGCCATTGCCCCAGGACTCATAGAATAGAGTGCAATAGAATGGGGCACTGGCACACATAATCACGAGAAGGAAAACTAAACATTTTCAAAAACTAGGGAGGGAATTTGGATAACATGATTGTAACTAACTTTTTAATAGCTATTCGTGCAAGGTCACTTTGAAAAAGACATGAAACAAGATCTTCCACAGAAACTGAACAGAGGGTAACATATGCAGGCACAAAAAAAAATATATATATAGGACTAGTCACCTACACAGTCTATGTCAGAGATAAATGGGTAAAAGAAAGTAAAACACAAATCTCTGGAAAAGATGGGTCTACCATTTGGGAGGTAAAAAGAAGAACTACCAACTGAAGGTTTTGGTTCAGAAGGTTTGGGTTTTTTATAACCCACAAAACTAAGGTAAGGTTCTTATCTATGCAACAATCATGTTGGAGACAGTGTGGGGAACAAAACTCATGGGACTTTATTTAGTCTTTATATCAATGTCTTGTGTCATAATCTGGTTACAGGAGTGTGGTCTACAGGTAAACCTCTCAAAAACTGTAATCAGTAGAGTGTCACCTGAACCTACTTGCTAATGAAGATAAAATACGAATTCTCAGTCAGTATAAATATTTTGAGTTAATATTAGATTCACAGATCTACCATATTGACAAATTGTGTAAAAAAAATATCAGGTAAAATCTTGAAATTCCTTGTGCAATTAAATGTCAACTAAAACTGAAAAAATGCATTTCCACTCAATAATCCTCAGTCACCTCAACTATTGCCAAACCAGTTGGTGCCAGGCTGGTGAGAGTGCAGAAAAACCATGGGAAGTCTCATACAAACAAGCGATTAAAGTCATAAAGACAAAAAAAAAACAAAAAACCTGGGCATTTTCATCACTGTGCAATTATTTAAAAATTTAAAAAACACATTTGCAGATTTTAATTTGTTTTATAAAGTACTGCACAATTTGGCTCCAGAACCTTTGGCAGAGAACATCTACCCAAAAAATAACTCTCAGCATGTCACTCGAGGCTCCGTCTGGGGTGACTGTCACATTTCTCTACGCAGAAGCACGTTTAGTGAATTGGTCGGTTCAGTAAAGAGTATAAATCTGTGGAACTCATTACCTGTGGAGGTTAAAATGAAAATGTGGCTCATCACAAACTTCAAATGCCAACACTAGAAGAAAAGCTTCTTATGATGTTTTCACATTCAATTCATGTGATTCTATTTTAAATGTATATTTGTTTGCATATGTATCTTGGATTGTGTATATATTGTGTTTTTTGCCTTTTTATATCATCACACTTCTTGCTAATTCTGTCTTTTTTAACCATGTGCAATTCTGTGTTTTACTAAATTGCATTCTCCCCTTTAAATAAACTAAACTAAACTAAACTAAGCCCGAGAACCAAGTTCACGTCCCAAAATGGCGTCTCAGAGCGGCAATATGGCGAGCGTTCTGGTCTAAGTATTATGTTGTAACATGCTTACATTCTAACACTGGAACACTCGCTTCCAGACGCCATTTTTGTTGGGTGTGAAATTGGTTCATGGGCGCAGTTTAGTGATGTTACAGAGAGATCATCACATGCGAATCTGGTCCGTGTAAGACAAGTCTTTAAAATAAAAATTTGCATGCACGTAGTTTCACAAATTAAAAGCATGATTTGCATGCGCGTACGACAACAAATTTGGAAGTGTGAAGCGTTGTTTGTGTGTTCTTCTCAGAATACGCACGCGGATCCGTGCTTAGGCGTGTGTTTCTTTTTGAGACTATTGTGACTCCATGTTTATCAGCCAAAGACATAGCTCTGAGCGTGTCACTGGAGGCTCTGTCAGGGGTGAATTTTTTCGACATTTTTATTAAGTTGGACTGGTCAGTTGGAGTGTTAGTGCATGGAACTCAGCACCTGAGGAGGTTAAACTCAGGCTGTGGTTTATCAGCACTTACAGTTGCAACACTACATGAAAAATCTGTGGTGTGTTGATATTAGAATTATTATTATTCTTTCATGACTGTGTAATAAGTGTTTGCATATGTATTTTGTATTGTATATATGTTGTATGCTTTTTACTTTTTTTTACATAATGACCAAAAACTTTTTTTTTTGGCTTATTTTGATCTTTTTAATTATGTGTAATCATGTGTTTTATGAAATTACAGTGTCCCCTTTTATGTACTATACTAAAAGCAGGTCACAGTCATATATTCTGGGAGTGTGGAAAAGTAGAAAAAAATGGAAAAAGGTATTGATTAAAATATTAGGATACAAAATACCAAAGAGATGAGAACACGATACCTTTGAAACATTACAAGCAAAAATATTTAGGATAAAGACCAGTATTTGGTAAAAATACTGTGGCCGGAAATAAAAAAAAAGGCTATAAAAAGGAATTGGTGTAAAGAAGTACCTCCGTTATTAAAGAACGGGATGAACATAGTTGAGGTTTAGGCAAAGATGATGATTTCATAGGGAAATATCCAATAAACCCAGAATGGAGACACAAGCTGAGCTGAAAAGCTGAACTTTCATACAATCATACAGTGTATACTTGACACTGTTTACTTTGATTTGTTTTGTGTAATTTTCTTTACTGTAAAAAATAATTAAAACTTGTGTGACAAAAAAATAATAATTACACTTTATATATGCAACAAACAATATGGTAGTTTTTCTTCCCCAAAGTTTTCTTCCTCACTCCAATCCACTGATTTGCCTGGAAATAAAAGTTTCTATTTGTTTTAGAATCATGCCCCTTCAGATGTTTACAAAATATGTGTCTACTAAGTTCATTTCATTTTATTTTTTTCTCCTGGAGGACCTACAAATGCAGAAATTCCTCTTTCCTTAGGTCTTTGGAAACTAAACAGAAATGGTTAAATCCTTCTTATTTACACAGTTGCACCAACAGGAGACCTAGAGAAACATACACAGCTGTCCACGCCCCCTTCCTCCCTCCCTCTCTAACCCCCCACCTTCTTTGCAGTCTCATCAATATTAACCACAGACCCTCAGTACAACACAAACCATCAATAATGCAAGTCCCCAAAATGAGTCTTCCCAAATAATTACTTCTATAAGCCAAGTCCCGAAGCAAGACATTGTTTGCTGCAGCTGTGTTGCCTTATTGTGACAACATAATGACTCTGCACAGCCAGTGCCTGCTGCACTGTTTAGTGTGTGTCTGTGGCTGAAATTAGGGAACGCTGGTTGAATCTATACAAACGGAGGTAAATTCAAGAGAAATTTGCTCAACATAAAAGCAAACACGTAGGATGAAGAATACAAGAGCGGCGAGTGTAAAATAATAAAGCAGAGGTTATTACCCCATTACGCCTCTTGCGACTATTTTCCTTTGCAACAGCTCGATGTTTTGTTTGTTAAATTTTGTCGAAAATCCATGTCACCGACAATTACCCTTTCTTATTAGTCCTAATATAATTATAATAGAGGTGAAAATGTTTAGTAGCAAATCAACATCACTGCTCATTGGCAGTGGGAAAAAAAAAAATCAACCTTTGACAAAACAGAAAACAGTTAACAAGGATTTTTAAAGATTTTACAACATCAACATTAGTTGATTGATCTCCAATACTGTTGATGCCATTATGAACCCAAACAGATGGTTTGAACGGGCTCAGTTGACCTTTCACCTCTGATCTTCTGGCCTTTCTGTTAGTATCGAGCCTGAGGACTGTCCTTCATCACACAGGTTCTCATTTTACCCTCAAGACAAATTATGGCTGCATTTGTTCTAATGACAAAGATAAAGTAGACAAAGAAGAACTGCGAAAGCAAAACAGATGACAACAAAAAAACCTTTCCTGCTAATGCATCTAATCTCATTTATACTGAAACTGCTTGGCCAGGTCCCAGAATAAATGTTTAGTGAGGAAATGGAACACAGTCAACAACAATTTTTGCACCTACATGAAACTAAAACAACTTGTTTATGTATTTATTGTTTTATTTTTGTCTGCACCTCGTCCACTGTCCTTGCATTTTACCTCTCTTGTACAACACAGATGTCTTGTGGTCACACGTCAGACTTTACAGATAAATCACTGACATCACTTGAAAAGCACAATAACATACCTGCTGCACTGCCTAAACCTGGAACTACATTAATAGATTTTCACAGTTGTGGATCTGAGTTTGATTTGTTGTGGTCACAGCGCCTTTAAGATGGTAATTTCTGCTGTTTTTTTTTATCTGTCCTAACCAAGTTTTGTGACGATATCAAACATCAACCATGTTTATCCCAACACAGTAAACAACCAAGAAATGAGCTCTGGGAAAAGGAGGAAAAAGGAAACCTGTTAGTGAGAACAGGAATGGATAAACAGACACAAGAGAAATCAGATGCTAAAAAGTGCAAAGAAAGGAAATCAGGCACAAATTACTATAATTACAGGTGTCCTGGAAGCAGAGATGCATTTGCATCCCCCTTTCAGCCTCACTGAATGTTTAGCTTTGAAAATGTTTACCTGCAGACGAAGTAACAACGAGCAACAGTGGTAACAGCGTTTAGAAGAATCAATGAGGTTGGTGCATATTTGACACAGGAGAGTTAGGTGTCCATCTATCTATCTGTCTGTCTGTCTGTCTGTCTGTCTATCACATAACAAAGAACCTCTGGATCTCATGGCTCCGATCGTCCATGGCTGCAGTTTGATGTGGTGTTTTAATATCATTGCACTGTTGGCTGGACATCTTTATTCTTCCTTAATCTATCTTATTATCTACCTATCTATCTATCTATCTATCTATCTATCCATCCATCCATCCATCCACCCACCCACCCACCTACTGTACCTACCCGGTTGATCACCTCTGATTTCCACCAAGTTAATAAAGTTCAATTTTAAAAACCATCAACCAACCTACCTACCCACCTACCTACCTGTCTGTCCATGCTCTGAGATTTACCAGTTGGCAGATGTTCCAAGTGTACAGTGTATTCTTTCATAAGAGCGAGCACTAAATCTATTTCTTCCAGTAATCACCGTTCAGACTAACAGATGTCAAAGAATTATCACACCGTTCACTTTCTCTTTGAATTTTCTTAAAAACGTCAATTTGTTCAAGTTCATCTCAGCACATGTACCAGACTGACGAGCCTCGTCGCCTGCTACTCCTGAACTCTGAGATGTTCCTTCCCTCCGACCCGACCCGACTCACCGATCTCGCAGCTCTCCCCAGAGAAGCCCTGAGGACAGTAGCAGCTATAGCCGTCACCCTCCTGCAGGCAGCTCCCTCCATGGAGACAGGGGTTGGTCTGGCATGGATTATTCTCAGCTGTGCAACGGTGGAGACAGACAACAGAGAAAAGGTTAAGTTACTAAATACATTTTATAATTGATGAGAGTGAAAAAGACCGTGGACTGATCATCTAATTTGTGCTCAGTGCCACCATTTCTGCTTTTTATAGAAACAACTGTGAAGACTGCACTGAAATGTCTTCCTGTCTTCACTTCACTTTTCCTCCACGGTGACAGACTGTCTGCTGTTGCCTCTGTTGCGTCCATGTTTGTCATGTCTCGGTGAAGGACAATCTGCAGAGGCCACCCTCTCCTGCCTGGTGTGCTCACTCTCCTGGAGCTCATCCTAGATCTTAATGACGATTCAAAGTCACCATAAATTTGCCCACTGTCACCCAGTCACACTCAGTCCACAGTTTTACGGTGGCTAACTGCATCACTTTGGAGATAAAGACATTTAGTGTCTCCGCGGCTCTTCTCCCTGCATCTTCCTGGAACTATTGACGACAACTGTTAAAGCAACTAATTTTTCCAGTGTAGGAGGAGAACTGAAAAGCAAGAATTAAATTATTTTTTTTTCCCTTCTTACTATTATTACATTGTAATCTTGAAGCGAGGCCTTGAGTTCGTGTGGGAAAAGAGAAAAACAGAAAGACGTTCAGGCAAAGATACCCATTTCTACATGTTTTTCTTTACTGGCTGCAGAGACATTGTGAGACCGTGTATTAAATTTCCTGTCTCCAAAGTGAAAAAGTAACATTACCATGGAGACACTGGTGTCGATACAGAACAATGATCAGCTGAAATGAGCGAAAAGCTGCCTGAGCCTGAGGATGTCATTCACTGAATAAAAAGCCTGCGAGGAATGTTCTTTTTCCAATACATTATTAAAGAATGAAGAATGTCACAACAGCCACAAAATACTTTACTGGATTTGAATATAAATCTGAATAAGTGGACGCCATAAGAGTTCAACTTTACTTAGTCTTAACTCCTGTTGTTTTCCTCTTAAGGCTCGCTTTCACGAAGGAATTCACAGGACACTTGGAACATCTGCTAACTGGTGAATCTGAGAACACGGATTGGATCGGAAAGCTGCATGGTTTCTTTCTACAGAATTCCTCACAGTTGTTTGTATCAAAGAGTTTTCCAGCTATTCCATAAAAAAGAGATACGTGTATTGATATGACAAAAATAGAATAGAAATATTTCCAATAATAAAAAGCAGTTGGTATGCATAGCTATAAGCTTGGACTATCAAACAGACAGACAGATAAATGGATGGTTGATTGATTGGTTGGTTGGTTGGTTGGTTGGTTGGATGGATGGATGGATGGATGGATGGATGGATGGATGGATGGATGGATAGACAGACAGATAGATAGATAGATAGATAGATAGATAGATAGATAGATAGATAGATAGATTAAGGAAGAATAAAGATGTCCAACCAACAGTACAATGATATTAAAACACCACATCAAACTGCAGCCCTGGACGATCGGAGCTAAGATCCAGAGGTTCTCTGTGATGCAGTGATACCATAATAGCTGAGCCAAACAGACATCAGTCGGACTCTGACACCAGGTGGACAAGTTTCTGCTGCAGGGAGAAGAGAAGTGATGCACACAGAGCCCAGTGAATGACAGACATGGAATGACTTGTCCATCAGCCGTGGCATCAGTGACTTTGGGGTCAAAAGGTAAATTTATCACAGGCTCTCGCCTCAAGTCAATCACAGCACAGAGAGTGAGAGTGTTATGGGCACCACAGTAGCACATGGCCCTCTGTGCTGTTAGGGAAAATGAAAGTGACAAAATGGAAGTGACACATTTTAGGATAAATCTATTTTCTCTGAGGGTTCCCAACAGATGGCTTCACTGACGCAGGGAAATAGAAGGACCAAAGGCAGGGCTTTAAAGGTTTTTTTTTTGTAGTATTGCTTAGATAAGTTACTTTAATTTGAATTTTAACTTAATAATTTTTTTAATCTTGTTTCAACTTGGTGACGACGGTGGCCTGGTGGTTAAGGAAGAGGACTTGAGTCTGCAAGGGTCGAATCTACTGGTTGCAAGGTTGCCACTGTGGTGCTCATAGCATAGCGCCCCCTGGATGGCTCAAAGTATGGTGCAAAGTGATCGCCCCTGTATCTCTATAAAGCAGGCCTGGGCAATTATTTTGACCCACGGGCCACAGCTGGTACTAAAATTTGAGTCACGGGTCAGGTCAGGATCAAAAAGATCGAGTATTTCCATGAACTAAGATAAATAATGAGTAAAGTATTGAATGACGGTAAAATGCTTTAAGCCTCTGTAGATCATCTATTGGGAGAAATGCTAGCTTTGCAAGGAAAAGGTAGAAGGATAACGATAATATAAATTAAAAGTATAATTTGGACAAGTCTGGCGAGCCGGATTATAACACCAAATGGGCCACATCCGGCCCTCGGGCCTTAGTTTGCCCAGGTCTGCCATAAAGGATAAGCTGATAAAGATGAATTAATGAGTATTGCAACTTAAAAATATCAAAGTGACTTAAAAAAAGAAGTTGCCAACTGCCAGCAGAGACTAATATCCACTGTGCTATATCACCATTAATACTGACAAAGTACTGAGGCGCAGTAGAACAGGACATTGATGCAATTCCTAGATATTCAGTAACACTTTATTGAACACATCTTTATCAGTGTCCTTCACTGTCTGTCCACAATCCACAACTTTAATAATTCTCACGTTTGTACCGCGCACCGACTGGTCCAAAGTCAGTGTGCTATCACTCCTGGCAAACCAGATCATAAAGTAAGCGTCCTGGTTCAAGGGGACATTGTATTAATGTCCTGTAGAAGAAGAGAAGCGAGACGTAGGGCAACAGCACGTGGAAGGGAAATGTCAGGAAGTGTGGGATGCAGAGTCACAGAGGGAAATATACGTTTCCTCCTCTCCTAATACGGCTGCTCGCCTGTGATTAATTGCACACTGGTCTGAAAATAGGTTGCCTCTTCCATCCCTGCCATGTTTTTTTTTTTTTTGCATGTGAAAAATTTGGAGAAAAGAAGAGAGACATGGAAGCTAGAATAAAAAAAGAGATCTGTGAAAAACATATTCCAACATGTTTTTTTCTTGGTTTGCCTTTGTCTTTGCTGTGATATAAATTTATGTTTACTGTCAAGTTCTAATTCCACACAGAGTCCAGACCTAAGAGCAGCTACAAGCAATCAGAACCAACCAACAAAGATCATGGATCAGAGCCTGGCCTGAAAATGCTCTCCTCCAGCTGTAAGAATGTTCTGAAAATCTGGGTCTTTCCAAACAGGACACTCTGGATGAAAAGTAGAGTCCAGACTCAGATTTAAGCCTGAAGAGACGTATCAAGAAGGCGTAGGACCACCACAAAATGAAAATAGAGGGACAATTGTAAGACAACAACCCAAGTTGGATGTAGGGGGGAAGACAGGCCCTAAGAAAATACAAGGAGGAAGAAAATACAGGAGCTAAACAGCTTCTTCACCTGGTTCAATGCACCACCACCATCACACTCCTGCAGTTACTCCCTCCAGCCTCTGACCCAAACACCTCCCCTGTCCGTCTCTCAGAGCAGGAGCTGAGGGAAGGAACCGGAGGACAGTGAACCCAAGGAAAGGTGCTGGCCCAGACAGCATCCCCGGAGCAATAATCAATGTGTGCGCTGACCAACTGTCAGGGATCCTTACAAAACTCTTCAACCTCTGCCTGACACCCGCAGTTGTCCCCACATGTCTCAAGGCTTCTACCATCATTCCCATCCCCAGAACAACTACTACAGACAGCCTGAATGACTACAGACCCATCGCTCCTGACGTCTGTCGTCATGAAATGCCTGGAGCGTTCTGTCTCCCAGCACATCGAGGACTGCCTCCCTCCTCCTTTCACCCACAACAATATACATAGAGCAAACATGTCCACAGAGGATGCCATCACCCTGACACTCAACAGGGCACTGAGACACCTGGAGGACAAATAGAGTTATGTGAGGTGCTCTTTGTGGTCGACTCGCCCTTCAATACAATTGTCCCCGGACATTCTCTTCAATAAACTCCAAGAATTTCAGATCCTTCTCAGCACCCGCTCCCGGATTAAGAACTTCCTGACGTTGTGCGCCCTCTACTGTATGACCTGTACACTCACGGCTGCTCTTCAACCCACTTTATAAAATATGCACAGGACACCATCGTTGTTGGACTCATCTCACTAAGTTGAGAGCACACAGAGCCAAGGTGGAAGGACAGTCTCTCCAGTGCACAGAAAAAAACCTGACCCTAAACCAGACATGTCCAAACTGTTCCACAAACGGCCACTGTGGCTGCTGGTTTTGTTACAACCAAACAAGAAAACATAGTTTGACCAATCATCTGTCTGATGACCGAGACCAGTTGATGAAACCCATCAACTCAGGTGCAGCAACAGTTTGGACATGCCTGCCATAAACGTTGTGAAGACAGTGATTATTTTGGTAGAAGAATGATAGCGATGGACCTACCAGGTAAGAGACGAAGAAGAATGCCAAAGAGGAGATTTATGATCAGTAAGAGTGGACATGGAGGTAGTTGGAGTCCGAGTTGAGGACACAGAGGACAGGGGGAGATGGAAATTGTTGACTTGCTGTGGCAACCTCTTAAATAAAGGGACAAGCCAAAAGGAAAAGAAGAAAAGAAGAAGACAGGGCTAAACTCTGCTCCTTATAAATGGAGAAGGAGAGGACATAATCATCATTTTCTGGTTCCTGGGTACCCACATCTCTGCAGGCTTACCTACTGCCTGGGCGTCTGTTACACTGGCTCCTCAGTTGAGGACAAGAAGGCGGTCCAGAGGGTAATAAACACTGCCCTAAAAATCATTGGTTGCCCTCTGCCCACCCTGGAACAAATCCCCACATCCTTCCGACTCGAATGACCAAGGTCATCACTGCAGACCCTTCCAGACCAGCTTACCAATTGTTTGAACTTCTCCCCTGCAAAAGGTGCAACAGGTCAGGGAGACAGTCTTTTCCCAGGTCTATGGAGACAACAAACACACAAAGACCAACCCACGAGGGTTCCACACACACACCTGTCCTCTGTCACCTGTCACTTTAAATCAACCTCTGACTAATCTTTACAGTCAATTGTCGCCTTCATCCACTTACACACTGTCATTTGTGTTTTTTCGGAAATGCACATTTTCATTACACACACGTCATAACTGCAATAATCCCAATTATCACTGGAATCATCTGTGGTAACCTACGATAATGATCCGCCAAAGCCTGAGAAACATTAGAAATGTTGCACAGTGCACTTTACACCGCCTTATGTCTGTTATTTAACTGTCGCTTGTTACTATGTGTGTAATTATGACAACACTGAAGTTTCTGTTTACACTGCATCTGGTACCTGCGACTTCATCTCCTGCACTGCTGCTTTACAATGTTTACAACACAGTTATTGCACATACTCCAGTTTTTCTTATTCAATATCCAGGGATTCTGTTTATTGTAGAATGACAATAAAGGACCATTCTATTCATTTTTATTCTATTCTGGTCCTGGGACAGTGGCACTGTCTCTGTATTTAATGACAATTGGTTCTCATTCAGGAAAACTTTCAAACGTAGGAAAAACTAAACTCCTGGATGTCTTCTTTAGATTGTGTCCATCTTCATAGGAGGGGAAGGAGAGCAGAGAGATGGGGAAGAGAAGGAAAGAGTGAAGGACAAATTACCCACATTAGGATAAAATGAGCGACTGGTGATAATTATGATGGTGATGTTGATGAGTGATGATGACTTTTTCTAGTGTTATTCGTCATTTTACTTTACCGTTCCTTTCTTCTTTCTTTTTTTCTCTCTTTCTTACAATTTGTTGCCCCGCAACTCAACTGGTTGATTAAACCCAGACACAATGTCTCTGTCATTGGTCTGAAACATCTTGGGCAAGTTTGAATCCCAGTTAGGGTGGCTGACTTCCAGTGAGCTCACCACCCACAGGTCAGTACGATGTGGTGCATTGTGATTTAGGGGGCAGTTGTGGAGAATACTGGAAGGCTTCAGGTACGAGTCTACCAGCTGCCAGGTTGCCAGTGAGCCACTTTAAGCATAGCACTGTCCCGACTCACATCACTTCCAGTGGCCTCTCTACCTACAAGAAGTCCTACAGTATGGAACAGTGTGATTTGGGTGGCAGTCTTGGAGACTGCTGCCCCAAAGACCTGGAAGCTGATCAACAGATGAAGATGAATGAATGTATGAATGAAAGAATATTGAGTAATATATTTCTTGTGGGCTGAAACAAAAAAAAAGTTGTTAGTTATTTTAAATAAGGAAAATGCAGTTGAGGTGGACGGGAGACAACCATCTAGAGCTGTGGTGACGTGGAAATCACTCATAGTTTGGACCTCCACTGTTCCTTAACGTCTCCAAAAACTATGGAGCCAGAATAGTCTCAAAAAGATCCGTGTGCGTAAACACGGATCCGCGTGCGTATTCTGAGAAGAGCACACAAACAACGCTTCACACGTCAATATACATTTGTGAATTCTTCCAAATACGTTTGTGAATTGTGGTACGCGCACGCAAATCGTGCTTTTACTTTGTGAAACTACGCCCACGCTAATTTGTATTTTTTGTAGGACATAAACTTGGTTATTGGACGCAGTTTAGTGACGTCACAGACGGACCCTCGTGGGGAGACTACCGTGTGATTGGCTGCAAATGAGTGAAACTTTTGATTGGCTGGGGACGGAGTGACGTTGCAAAATTACGCTCACAAATCTGGTCGGCGTAAAATGAGTCTCAAAAATACAAATTAGCGTGCGCGTAGTTTCACAAAGTAAAAGCACGATTTGCGTGCGCGTACCACATTTCACAAACGTATTTGGAAGAATTCACAAATGTATATTGACGTGTGAAGCGTTGTTTGTGTGCTCTTCTCAGAATACGCATGCGGATCCGTGTTTACACGTGTGTTCTTTCGTGTTCTTCTCAGAATACGCACGCGGATCCGTGTTTACGCACACGGATCTTTTTGAGACTATTCTGGCTCCATAAAAAGAATGTTATACCAATGTGTATATGCGCCAACTGACACTTCACCTGCTCTGGGGTTCATCTTTATAAGTTTGTCAAAGCTAGGTTGAGGGTTGATGGTTTCATATTGCTATAATGTTGTTTCTTTGAATATATTCTGTTAAGTTACCTGTCATACTGTTTTTATCAATCCAAGTGTTTTCATTCTAAGATTTGGAAACTAATGCAGTTGCATCTGCATTAGAGAGGTCAGAGTAAAGAGGTCACGGGAGAAACTTTGTCTTAGATTGAGGAGTTTTGTTCTGTCCAGCCAGACGGGACAGATAGGATAAGGACACTCTGACTTGGGCAGGAAGTTTCAGATCAGTGAATCTAGAATGGACACTTTTGGAAGTAATTAATACCATCTGTTACTTGATGTGTACCAGGAGACGACCATCTAGAGCTGTGGTGACGTGGATAACACTCATAGGTTGGACCTCCACTGTTCCTTAATGTCTCCAAAAACAACTTTGAATTATTTCCTTCTGTTCATAAAGACCTCCCATCAGAACATCCTGTGACCTGGATTTGAAGGAGACCGTCATTAGGACGCATGGTTTAACATCCAAAGCCTGGTGATTCTGAAACTGCATCTGAATCTAACAGCGGCGAAAAGTTAGTGCTGACAGAAACAGCTGGAACAAATGTGCGACACGTGTGCAGTCCCAGCAAAAGTGCACACACATGCACTTACATTTACTGTATGTACACCTGCTTATCGCGGGCCACGTGGCTGCGCTCGGACTCAGTGAACCCTGTAATAGCTTTGCTGAGACAGATCATGGCTCTTCCTGTTCAAGTGCCCTCCTTCTGTAGACGTGATAAGCCATCACCTGGGCCCAGCCAGAGCTGTCCTGTTAAAATTTAATGCAACACCACTTCCCTAAAAGGCACCCATGCACACAGGACGTTTAGAGCCATATGGCGGCGCCGCCTTTAAGTGTAAGCTTAAACACTGGCACTCTCCACGTCCCCGATCTGTCTCCACGTCCCCTCGATCTGTCTATAAGATGAAATATTCATGCTCTCACTTGCACAGTGGTGACAATAACTGTGTGTTATTTGCATTAGCGTTGATGCAAAGTGAGAAGCGAGATACATAATGCATAGGCAGAGTGGTTTGTACCAGTGCTGTCGCACGCAACACAGGTCTGCATTGGAACTCCAACCTGGGTTTGTTTTATATGTAATAACATTTAAAAGATGATGAGTCACAAATGTTACAGTGGTGACTTAGTGATTAAGGAAGCTAAATGGATGATTGGATTAATCACAAATGAAGTTTGAATATTTTGATATGACGAAAATGTAGTGCGGATTAAAACTTGGAATCATAAAAATTACCAAAATTAAACATAATATTTAATCTTTAATCAGAACAAACACTGAAACAAACTGCAGTGGGGTTTTTTTTTTAGCTTTGATTTCACCATGCATTAAACTTTTATGACTCCAATCATGTTTTAAATTACTGATACAAACTAGAATTATTTCCTGGAGAGGTTTTTTTCTTACTGTGTCCATAAACTTCCAGAGTTAATTTATTGACCCTATATACAAATGATCTTTTTTTTTAGATAAACAAATGTATTCTGCTTCACTTAAAGGTAACTGGTCAGGTAACTAAGGTGAGGGGAAAGATTTACAGGACGGTTGTGGACGTTAAGCTTTTGAATGCAGTCTGCCAACCTTGTCCAAATTAAATAATCTTTTAAATATGTTTATTATACTTTTAATTTATTTAATCTTTAGACTAAAAAGAGTTTTATAAAATACTACATCACAGAAATCTTACTTATATACAGGATACACTTATAGAAATATAACGTGTATCTTTAATGATGTATCTGTATCAGGGAGTCTGGTCGGCCGCTGACACACTGACACACAAAGAGACTTTGAAAAAGTTCCTGTAGGAACTGAAGGAAGGAGAATAAAACTTCTTCAAGGCCACAGCGGCCACTGTAGACACTTCTTGGCTGGTTTATCTGAAGGGGAGTGGTAGAGGTTGGAGCAGGTGTGGAGAGAAATCTCTGACAAATGAGGATTGATGAAGGCTACAGGGGGAGGGGCTGCTATTTTTATGCCTTATATTTGCATGTTGACTTATAGAAGAATGATGGTTTATTCAATATATATATGGGTCGTTATCACATGGTTTGTTTTGGATAGAAATCACATTTTTGTGATCGTTTATGCAAAATAATTTCATTCTTTGAATTAAAGCAGTGGTTCTCAACCCCTGGGCTGTGGACATGGATCACTCAATTCCCCTCTAATGCATCTGTCCATGACTCCCAATTGTTTTGTACCAGGTCTAAATGTTTGTCATGTTCATTCACAAAAACAACATCTTTGGAAGGATCGTAGCACAGGGTGAAAAGGCCACACGCACGAAGGAACTACTGTTACAAAAGAAAAAAAAGCCAGATATAAAGGGTTTGGACAACATTGGATATTGGCAAAATGTTTATATCCCCAGTTTTATGTTCTTGGTTTTATATACAGTTTTATTTACAGGTAAGTCACATGATCACACTTGACTCAAAATAAACTAAAATGCTGTTTCCCTGATAATGTTAATTTTTAATGCCGATCTGAATAACAGCACTGTTGGGACGGAGCTGTGACTGAGTCTGACATGTCCTACATGCAGGGACTCAACCCTCAACCCCACGATCCCACAACCCGCTGAGGCCTGGCTACGGCATGATGCCTGTGACTGCACCCCTGCCTCCGCTCTTTTGTGCCTTTAGTGCCAGAAGCTGTGATCATTAGTCACATGATCTGACAGGTCTCTAGCAGCATTACTGGGACAACGGAAAATACTTCAGTTTGGAATTACGCCTTTCACTGTTAGGGCTGATGACAGGGCGCTCCATTCTCATCAGTGTGTGTCTGCATGTGTGACTGGCTAAGCTGCGAACAGATGTATGTGTCAGGCTGCAAATGGAGAATGAAACTGGAGGTGTTACATCTCTGAGAGTAGTTCTCCCCCCAGTATTTTAACCCAAAGTGGCATTTCTGAACAGAGGCTTTTATCACTAGCTCGTACCTGCAGACTAACCAGAACAGGTCGCTCTAATCTTCCCTTGTCAGAAACACTGATGAGCTCAGACTGTTTCTTTACATCAGTGAGCAGATTTATTTTCTTAGAAACGCTGGGCCTTGTCATCACCTTTTTGGTTAGGTTGGTTCCTTTGAATTTACATATCTATAAAATGAATTAAATAGATCATGGGTGTCAAACATAAGGCTGGAGGGCAAAAAAAACAGCCCATCAGACACACAGTGTGTAAAAATGTTGTGATACTGGTAATATTTCAGATTATGTTCCATGGAACAACTGGGGGAAGGTCTCTGGAGTTATTTATGATAGAAGAGAGTCAGCTAAGGTGAAAGGGGAAAGGTTTACAGGACAGTGGTGAGACCAGCCAAGATGGATGGATTAGAGACACTAGGAATAGGTAGAAGACAGGAGACAGAGCTGGAGGTGGAGGAGTTAAAGATGCTGAGATTCTCTTTGGGGGTGACAAGGATGGACAGGATCAGGAATGAGGTGATTAGAGGAACAACACAGACAGGAAGGTTTGGTGAAAAAGCTAGAGAAGACAGATTGAGATGGTTTGGACATGTTCAGAGGAGGGACAGTGGATACATAGGTTGAAGAATGATCCTAGAGACGAAGCTACCAGGGAGGAGATGAAGAGGAAGGCCAAAGAGGAGATTTATGGATGCAGTGAGGGAGGACATAGAGGTGGTTGGAGTTCAAGTGGAGGATGTGGAGGACAGGGTGAGATGGAAATTGTTGACACGCTGTGGTAACCCCTGAAAAACGGGATAAGCCGAGAGAAGAAGAAGAATTTCTTATATACCTCCTTATTCTCCTGTGCATGAAAACAAAAGATCTGGTCAAGTGATCAGGATAATTAACCCTAAAATGAAAATTCATTTATTCATTCATCTTCATCAGCTCAAGGGGCACCTGGTGCCCGCCTGTCAACCTTCCTGTGGGTGGTGAGCACGTTGGTAGTTACAGTATGTGGGTGGGGACGGTGCTATGATCAGAGCACCTCAGATTCAACCTGACAGCTGGTGGGTTAGAACCTGAAGCCTTGCGGACACAAGTCTCATAACAAAAATGGTGGAACAAATCCAAATGGGTTTGTGAAGAAAAAAAAAAAAACAATGTTACTGATTGATATATGACAGGATGGTTATTCCTTTCTGGTCTTCTACGAGGACACAGACATGGACAGGCTGCGTTTAATCAGGAATAGGAAACAAATTGCAGAAGTCTCACACAGTGACTTCATACAGAGAATAATGTTCCCTCGGACACTTTTCTACTAAGCTCTGTGTCTCATCCCATGATCCCGCCCGTCATTTTCCAATTGCTAGAAAGACAGGCAGTGTTGTTCAGCATTCAGTGAGACTGCGTGCTCCCTCAGGGGGCCCGAGACGGTGTCTGACAACTCAAAGTCCCAGACAGGAACAGTCACATATAGTCACAAACACACCTTCTATACTCTGGGTGTATGTCAGTGTTTTAATGAGCTTTAATGAGAACATATGGGGCTTTCTTATCTGGTTTAAAGGCTACTAAATGAAAATGACTGCAATAAACCAGGGAGGCTGACGAGAGATAAATGAACAAACGGGACGGTGATGCTTCTCTCCCCCACGTGTCGTAGCATTTCACCTAAAGATGTTTGTGTCTGACTGAGACGTTTGTTCGCAATCTATCTATCTATCGATCCTTTGATCTTTCTGGAGTAGGTCGCAAAATTATGTGCTCCTGTTTATTTTGTCTTTTTCACATGAAAACCCCAAACATTTTTAACACATTTTAGCCCCATCGTCTTCGTAAACTTATACGCGTCGTTTACGCGCCACCGTTGTTTTATTTTTCGACCCCAAAACCCTGTTTTTACCCGTTTTCGGCTCCCGTTAACGGCCGACGCATGGCCGAGACTTCGGCTCCCGTTAACGGCCGACGCATGGCCGAGACGGATGACGCACGGTATGGTCACCTCACCCGCGATCATGCCGTTAGGATTGTACCGCCCGTTCCTTGCACCAAGCAAGCG
>JAFBJS010000953.1:19181-36342 GCA_016785265.1 Paraplagusia blochii
GGTGAACTGCGGTTCGCTCAGTTCCTAATTTGACTTGTTGTCAATCTTGACCTTTTTGATGAAAGTGTCTTGGATTCATGTCAGTAGAGCGTGCGACAGCCACACTGGTTGTTTTTTTATGATGCTGACTGGATGACCTCTGTTTTTTCCTGGATTGTGTTAATAAAGTACCATATTTAAAATCTATCTATCTATCTATCTATCTATCTATCCATCCATTCATCCATCAATCCGTCTCTCTGTTTATCTGTCTGTCTGTTTATATATCCATCTCTTTACCAATCAGTCTGTCTGTTCATGGTCCCTCTATCCACCATTTATTTATTACATATCTGCGTCTTTGTAACAACACCTGCAACCGTACGGAAACTAAAATGCAGACAAAACAGTGTCAGTGGCCATTTAAATAACATATACTGTATTTTCTTACAGCCTTACAACGTGTTTGTTTTGGTGGCTAGTACTGTGTAAGTACTACAACTACATGTATTGTCAAATCGAGCTGAGGCAGGAAACTGCAGAATGCTTAGTCCGATTTTATTTTTGTGGTGCTGGACATTAAGGAATAAAAGCCAAGAACGAAGCAGAATAAGGAGTAGGATACGACTCAGGATAAAGAAATAAAAACCAGTTAGGCTAGATTAGCTGTAAGAAAAGTATAAAGGAATGTTAAGATGAGTTGCATACTAATTGGTTTAAAAAAATTTCAAAGTTGTTCACACAGAGTACAGGGACAGAACAGAGAAGAGCAGATCAGACATCTTTATAGGAATCATTGTGTCGCTTGAGAGTCACAATAAATTGTGTGAATACAGTGAAGGTCAAATATGAGAAATGCAGGACATTTTTGAAGCGTGCAGTCAGCGTGACAGCTGGGTTTTAATTACAGGAAGACATCACATTGGCTGGATCCGTTGATCAGACAAGAGGTGACAAGAGGACAGTGAGTCTTGGAGGTGATATTGTGATGTTAGCTGATGGTAGGGGACGGTTGGGAGTGAACCTGGTGATATGGTGACCTCCGTAGGGCAGAAGAGAAACAGAAATTGAGTATGAAAGTATAGAACAGTGGTCCCCAACCACCGGGCCGTGGACCAGTACTGGTCCGTGGGGGAATTGGTACCGGGCCAGCAGAGAGATGATGCTCAGCTTAACACAATTTATGTTTTATTTATTATTAGATGCTAAAAAGTGTTTAGAAACCAGGCCATGTCTAAAAAATACCACTTTTATGGTGGACGTTTCATTTTCATTAGTGGTATTTATCCACTACACCTCAAATACCGGTGCGCAAAAAAAAATTCCAGATGTTTGACCAATCCATGGCGCAAATAGTGTTGTGGAACACTGGTATAGAAGATACAGATAGAAAAAGCCTTTCTTCCATAGATGGAGATGCTGAAGAGACGTGACGTTGACTATCAATAGACCACAGAAAAAGCAGTGTAAAAGTATTTGTCAATAAATAAAAACTCTTCCTGTAAATAATGAATGTGCATTTTTCTCTCTTGAATATAGTTGTTGAAGAGACATTCACCGTGAATAAGATTTTTCCTTCTCACACTCCTAGTGCCAGTGGGGTTGTGTGTGACAGTTGGATTGCAGCAAGATTGAAGGAGAAAGTCTCTAAGACAGTGTGGTGTCTCAGTTTGATCAATGGTTTGCAGACAGTGTCAGAGCCTAAATGACAGAAGGTTAACCTCAGGGTGGCAGAGATTCCTTTTCCACAGTGAGTAGAATAGACAAAACATCAAATATACACATCAGTGGAACAGCTGAGGTGGAGGAAGAGAAGAGAGTTTAGAATGGAACGCACAGAAAAGACATAGTGACATATATTGGACAAAGAATTGTAAGAGTGTGAACTGCCAGGCACAGTGGGAGAAGGAGACCAAGAAGATTCATAGACGCAGTAAAAGTAAAGACAAGCGATGGTGATGTGTGTGTGTGTGTGTGTGTGGTAATACATAATCCCCAGTGGTGACTCTTAAAGGGTGAAACCGAAAGAAGAAGATTTGTTCTCAGAGTCGAGAACACACTTAGCACCTGATATATCAATTTAAGGAGGATCCATAAAACATTGTCACTGAAGAATTACATTTGCTTCTCCTTTCTTTATATTGTGATGACTGTGCTACATAGATCTAGACCAGGCATGAGCAAACTAAGGCCCAGGGGCCTGATGTGGCCCGTTGAGCTTTTTAATGCGGCCCTCCAGCCTTGTCTAAATTGAACAATTGATTTGTATTATCATTAAACTTTTGTTTTTTCCATGCAGTGCTTGCTGTTTCACAGTAGATGACGTCAGAAAGGCTATAAGAAGATCAGCATTTTAGGTTTTATATATTAGCTTTACTTCCTATTTATCTTAGTTCTGTAAAAGTTCATTCTTTGTGCTCTTGACTCGGCCCCTGTGTCTAATTCTGGGACTCAATGTGGCCCGCAAGTCTGTCCACCTCTGATCTAGACTAGCAAACATCATACAACCAGTCACCCAGTGTGTGACTTAATAAATCCATGCTACAGTGTTTCTTAAGCTGATAAAATGAAGTGTTTTTTTTTTAATTAAACAACAATAAAAATATTTGTAAGATTAATTTATTGATTTCCATCAGCTTATCTGGTACGGGATCATGGGGGCAACATGCTCCACGACTGCCACCCAAATCACACTGCAACACAGTGTCAGCCTGTGTTATGTGGGTCAATGGTGCTATGTTCAGAGCACCTCAGTGGCAAACATCTCAGTCACAGCTGCACCAATTAATTACATAGTAAATAATTACATAAATATCATGTCCAAACCTTCAGACTGAGATGGTTTGGAAATGTTCAGAGGAGGGACAGTGGATACATGGGTAGAAGAATGATCCTAGAGATGGAGCTACCAGGTAGGAGACATAGAGGAGATTGATGGATGCAGTGAGGGAGGACATGGAGGTAGTTGGAGTTAGAGTAGAGGACACAGAGGACAGGGGGAGATGGGAAACATTGATTTGATGTGGCAACCCCTGATAAAGAGACAAGTCTAAAGAAAAGGACGAGAATTGGATGTAAACAGAGCAGTTTCTAATGCGGTTTTATGTAACACAGGGAAAAGCTCTGTGTCCCCTTAAGCAGTTTGTTCAACAAACTTTATCCAGTTCATAACTAATCAGCACAGGGTTGAAGGATACGGAAGCAATCATGGCATTCAATCATAAAAAGAAAAAAAATAATAGAGCGATGACTCTCTCAGGAGAATAAAAGATCGGGCAATTAAGTGGACTTAAAGGGCAGGAATCCTCGAAAAGCCACGTGACAAAGACCGATCCAGACTGAGTATTGTCCCCTCTCACAGTTAGACGACAATTGACTGCCTTGTGTCATATCACGCTGGAGTTCAAGAGGCTGTAAAAACATTACGCCAGGGAGTCCCACATCAATGACAGGGACTGCATTTATACAGTACGACCAGAGAGGTAATAAAAGACATTAGGACAGGGAGATGATGGGGACTAGAGGAGGAGAACGGTCGGAGACAGAAAAAAGAGACGATCAAGAAGGAATGAGAAACATTGGTAACCAAGGGGGAGACGGGAGGACACAGGAAAATCAATGGATTTCTATATGCAGCACTGAGATTGTGCCCTCTCACTGCTTCAGAGGGCCGATCCAAGGACTCTGACAGGGAGAAGACAAACCCAACATCCATCCTCAGACCATTACTGATGATATGTCAGCTGTGCTTGTCCCCATTTCAGTTTAACTGTTCACTCCTCAACATACAAACCAGGAAGAGTTCAGTTCCACTTGAACTTCTATTTGTGGAACTGCAATTAAAGAGGATTGTGGAAAATTCTACCTCTGTGCAAAACTACTTTCCTGTACGTAGGGTTTGTGATAAACAAACCATTAATTTCCTTTTTGTGGTATCATAGTGTAACAGTTAAACATTTGCCTTACATGTAGAAGGTGCAGGGTTTGAGCTCCAGAGGGAGCCTAGTTAATGGCATCTTCAATGGCAGCCTGTGTGAAACGCAAAGTCTAACAGTGTAAATTTCTCTATTGTGTGATCAATGAGGGACTAATATTTATTTTACCAAATTATCTTGCTGCTTAAATGCTTAGGATAAAACATCTTCCAAATGTATAGTTTGTAATGTAATGAAATATATATGTAAATAAAGAGGAAAAGATTCATTTTTAAAATGTGAAAATAGAAAAGAATACACATGTGATTGAATGGAGATGAAGAGGAAGAACAATTCAGTAGTGGCAGACGTGCAGATAGTCACAGTTTCTCTCTAAAACACGATGAGAATATTGTTCAGCAAACTAATTTCCCTGGCAACGTGTGTCATTCTCTGCACCCACACAAAATAGAAAAGGTGTCGACAACGTGTATGGACCAGGAAATGTCTTGGCAGACATGGTGAGTCTGCTCTGTCAGTGTTGCCATGCTGTTGTGTGTTTCCTGTTTTCTCCATTGTATCTATGTTCACACATGTGCAGAGTGTGATGGTGGTGATGGTGGTAGTGGGAGGTCATGGTCAAATTGGCAGGATCTCAACATGCTTGATTTTCCAACAACTTGTCAAATCACTGCGTATCCTCCACGGCCCAAGTCGCACGACTCAGGCCAAAAATCAGGCCTGATCAGCAAATGTACGACTGAATCATTTTGGCAAAATTGTACAGTGTGCACTGGCATTGAGGCATGGACTGTAACTGTGAGGTGAAGAAGGAGTTGAGGTGTTATTGATGTTCCATCTTCTCTTAAAAGGAAACATCTTTTCTCCGGTCATCTACCAGGCAGGCACGATGTACACCATGTTTACCGGCCAGTGGCGCTGATAAAGGGTGAAATGAAAGGTGACATTGCTGTAACCTTGTGCCCAGCCTTGTTCTCTAAATAACAGCTGCAATCATGTGCCCTGGAGGAGGTGGTGAATCACTGCATTGGAACATTATACGGTAAGAGTATAAAAATAAAGACAGAATGTGTCTCTACATAACATTAACTTTAATCTAAGCACGCTGCAAGTCGTGTTTGCATTGGTGAAAGTCTTCATGCCTCATCTCAGGCGAAACAAGGCTAGATTTAACATTTTCTTTCCATTTACGTCAAAAGGAAAAAAGGATAAATATTTGCAAAACTTGCAACAATGTGAACAGGTTTTAATTCAAGCTGCTTTAAACGATAAATATATTTTATCGTCTGAAAATTTTTCAAGTACATACTTGGTTTCAGCCTGTGTGCGGGTTTATAGCTGGAGGCCATTGGAATAACATTGTTGCTGAGTAAAATCATTCATACTCTGTCCAACTCAGAGAGGTGGTTATAATAAGAGATGATGAGGAATGTTGGGAACCTAGATAAACTCAAAATGTTTTGTCAAAGCCTATGAGACTGTGTTAGTGAAGTCCTCCATGACTGAGTTAAAGGAAGTTTATATACTGCTTCACAGAGAACACCGTCACCTCATCCACCTCCTGGGTCCTCTACTCTCCTCTCCTCCATCCGTCCTCCTGCCCTTTACCTGCTCCCTGTCTTTATTCCTTGGTTGTAATGAGCTGACAACTATTGTTGTAATTTTCTATGTGCTACAACTGACTAAATCAAAAGGTCACGCAGAATGAGGCGTCTAATCTCTGTAATGGCAGAGCCCACTCGCTCACTTAAATGTCAGTAGATCAGAAAAATGTGCTTCTGTCATAAGTGTTGTCCTAGGACTGTATCTACCATGTTTTTTCAGACTTGAAGTTACTCTGGAGTATTAGTTTCACCAGCATGAAAAATGCATGAAAAAAAACCCAAAAAAAACAAAAAACATGTATTTTTCCTGTGGTACAGGGATGACAAACACACAAGCCCAGAGTCACCTTTTCTGGCTTCATGTGTTAAATCACACTCTGAAATTATGAAATATTTTAATATATCATTGCACCAGAGTATAAATTGCAAACCAAGTCAAAGGATTTAAAAAAGTGTGACTTATAGTCTAGATCAGGGGTTTTCAAAGTGTGGGGCGGGCCCCCATAGGGGGGCGCGGTGAGATGCTGAGGGGGGGCGCGTGTGACCCTGGGGAAAATGCTTTTTTTTCCCACTGTACTACCATAAAGTGTAATTGCACATCCTTGTAAGTTGAACTATATCTTTTTTTTGTTTCTTTATGTTAACAAGAATACGATGTTATGCAGAGGTGTACCTAGAACTATTTCATAGACAAATGCTGTCATTTATAGTTGCGGCAGAGAGTGGCTGGTGAGGTGGGGGCGAATTGTTTTCTTCTTGCTGGGGGAGCGTAACAGAAAAGATTGGGAAGCACTGGTCTAGATCACTCACTACTTTTTAAATGACCAGGCTGGCCTGATCTACCCAGATGAAAACCCCAAAATATATTTACCCACATAAACTGGATATCTTGTTCTCTAAATTATGTTTCGAGATTTACTGGTAGATCCCGGTCTTCCTATCGGGGACCCCTGGTCTAAATAATTTGGGACTTTATTACAGGGATAGTCTGGCATCACAATAATTATCAATGAAAGTGCACACTCCAGTACTAGTCGGACACTTAGGAGGAATATTTAAGGAAAAGTTCCGATAAATAAATCAACATGAACAGAAGAAAGAAGTGAACAAATGAACTCTACATGTAGTGAACCCAAGCAGAGCCCTCTTCCTTTGTGCTCCACCTTGATTACTAGTTTACAAAGATTTACAACCAAATGTAATGGAATGTAACCACAAATGCTTGGTAGGTCCAAGATGATGTAAATCCTTACTTGTACTCAGAAAACCCATTTTTTTTTCAATTAAAAAAAAACTGCCTTTTGTTTAGTATTTACATACAAGTAGAAAATAGATAGAAAAACAACTTTTAATTATTACCGTAAGAGTTTATACAATGTTTTTGTTCTGATTATTAACTTCCTGGATCTCATTGAACAGATCTATTGACTTTCAAAACAAGAGCCTAAATACAAGCATCAGAGACAAAAAGCCGAGTTGCTGCTATTATCAACAGTGCATGAAGAAAAGGGAAAGAACTACAACAAAGTTAAACTTAAGAGAAACAAAGACAGAAAGAGAAAGAAAAAAAAAGGGAGATTGCAGTCAGTTAGACCTCCCACCTTTTGGTGTCTACATTGATTTGTTTTAGTAGTTTCAGCCCTTTCTCAGTTCACCTAATTGCACTGTCTATGACCCTCTAATTACTTCCCTGAGTCTCACAGGGTGTCACTTTAATGCATCGCCTCCCATTGTGGGCCTGTTTGGATTAGAATGTGAGGAGAAAAAGATTGTGAAAGAGAACCAGAGGTGTAGACTGGAATTAAGAACGCCTGACAGAGCCACGTCAGGAAAAAGGGGTTTTCAATAGAATCAGGAAAGAATGGTTATGTTGGCACTTAAACTGCAGAGCGTAGACCATGGAAGACATCTCTGGCTTTGGAGCTACTTTTGAAACAACAAGGCTAATATTTATCTTCCTAGATTGATAATATTTATTATGTGTTTACGCATCTGAACTGAATATATTTACTATGTATACACTACATGCTTTTTTTTTTTTAAATTGGACGTGGGCAAATTTTTTGACTCACGAGCCACAACAGGAAGTGGTGGCCAAGTGGTTAAGGCAGTGCTTCTCAAATAGTGGGGGGTTGAGCTGGGGGGGGGGGGGGGGGGGGGGGCGATGATGAGGGGAACATTTTTTCGCTGTACTACAATAAAGTGTAATTGCACATCCTTGTAAGTTGAACTATATCTCTTTGTTTTTGTTTTCTTTATGTTAACAAGGGTACGATGTTATGCAGAGGTGTAGCTAGAACTATTTTATAGACAAATGCTGTTATTTATAGTTGATGCGGAGAGTGGGTGGTGCTGGGCTGTGGGGCACAAATTGTTTTCCTCTTGCTAGGGTGGGCGTAACAGAAAATAATTGAGAAGCACTGGGTTAAGGGAATCCCCCTACCAAGGTGTCTTCCCCACACACTTCTCCCCGGGCGCTGGCTCAGATGGCGGCCCCCTGCTCACTACGGTAATGGGTTAAATGCAGAGGCATAATTTACTTGAATTAATAAAATTAAAAAAAAGGGAGAGTTACAATCCAACAATTGCCACCGTGCCACTGCCCCACACATTACCCCACCAGCCCACAATGAAAGCTGCCCACTGTTCACTTTGATGAGGGGTTAAATCAGCGGTTCTTATCCTGGGTTCAATGGAACGGTGAGTCGGTCTCAGGGGTTTGGTGGCTCCAACAAGGTTAAGAACCACTGGGTTAAATGCAGAGAGGACACATTTGGTTGTGGACAGTGGTGGGAATCACAATGACAAGAGTTTCTGCTGCTTTTAGCCTCTATTACAACACCTATATAGAAGACCATTACAGAAAAAATCACTCATGATCTGCCAGTCGTCCCATTGTGATTCACTGACAGATCGTACATTAGATCTACTTAATGTAACACGTCTGCCCTAAAGCGTCCAGAAGTGAAACACATCCCTCAGCACCACAGGCCGACACTGAGTTTAAATGCAGCTCAGCCCAGTGTCCCTCTTTCTCCCCGTCCAAATTCCTACTAATATAGGAGAGGCTTCATTACACAAATTGCCCCCACCTGCATCCAGCCCTGCACCAGTCCTGTGTCCCCCCTCCTGCCTCCACAAGTAGACTTTAAGTATGCCCTTAAAGTGCGGTAACTATGCTGTATATCAGTTTAGCAGAATGATGACATCAATGATGCTGAAAGCCCTCGCTGAGCTTCATACATAATTCAATGAACTGTCGCTGATTAAATAATCAGACATAATAATGACAATAATGACCAGGGTGAATTCTATTTGCAGTGATCTCTTACCTCTTGGGAAGAGATCAATTGCCCAGTTGGGAACAAAGATGCCGAATGCGTTGGTGTCCTTGTTGTCTGCTGTCTCCGTCTCTTTGATGTCCCCTGTTTTTTGTTTCAGGCCTTTAAAAGGTGTCCACCAGCTTCCCCGTACAAAAGACTCAGATACTGCTGACCTGGATTCCATTCCTGTGGAGTTTACTTTAGTGTCTGTGGTCAACTGAACAATTCCCCTGGTTGGAGTTGGAGGAGCTTCACCTTCGTTCCCCAAGTTCAGTGAACTCAGTGAAGTTTTCTCCTTCACCTCTTCAGCCCATGACGTAGACACGACAAAAGTCTGAGAAGTTTGTCCGTCCCTGCCTGCAGTTGTGGCCTTGTCTGGTGCACTGGTGATCTGAAGCCTTGGTGTTGTCACCTGAGAGATGGTCAGGGTCTCCATGGATGTCTGAGCCCTCGATGCCACGATCTGCTCTGTGCTTGTGCTTGGAGTAGCTCCCCACATGTGTGAAGTGTCAGCGGTGAGATTGTCTGTGTCTAGATGTTTGTAGTAGAGCTCATCCATGGTTTCTCCCATGGCCTCCTCCGTTTTCTCCTCCTGGGGGATAGGAAACGACCTTGTTGGTTGGTCCACCAGCTGCCACAGTGACACAGTGTGGTCTGACTCTGTGACAACCTTGCCATGGTAAAGTGATGGTTCAGTTTCGAGACCAACTCTGGAAGCAACGCTCGCCAAGGCGTCCAAGACACCAGGGTATTCTCCTTCCCCTCCGCTCCCCTCGGTCTCTTCCATCGCAACTGCGGCCGTCAGAGGGACAGTATCTTCTTCATCGCGATTCCTACTCTCGCCTGAGTAATTGTCTGAATTCTCCTTTTCAACAGAGGTAGGAAGGGTCATCAACTCCAGGGGCCCTGCGTTAGCTTCCATGGTTTGATGTTGACCTCCTGAGACCATGTTTCCAAGTGAAGCCTCCTTGGAGGAATACATTGATTTAATGGTCCACTCAAAGCTACTGCTGGGGGCAGGACCACTGTGTGCTCCTAATCTGGGACTCCAAGGGCTGGATTTGCCGGCATGATCGCTGGTCATGGGTTCATCCAGACTTGAAGGTGTGAACTCTACAAAAAAATAGAAAAGACAATTTTAATATTTAATCATAAGAGGGGAAATGGATTTAATTAGTTGGCCCCGAAGAACCTTTTAAATTATGGAAGGTATAATAAGAACTGTAACCTAATCTTAGTCACTCAAATATCCAGGTGAGAGTTGTGTTCACATATTGAATCTGTGTTGACTTTTCTTGCATACCAACCGGTTCTGGTTTGCATGGAAAATAATAATGGCGTGACTGCAGGTATAGGCTGGAATTTGGATCACATCCTCTGGGATTTTGTCCCAAAGGGGGACAAGTGCTAGAGCAGAGGATACAAATGTGCAGTGTTCTCACATACAGTACGTTAAGTAATCCATAATAGCAACCATCACAGTAGATAAACATGTAATGTAAACAGATTGTAAGACAAAACACACATATAGTGTTTTCTAAAACTGCAGAACAACAACCAGGATACATTCAGGTCCAAGGGTTTCATTGTCTGTTGTCTGTAAAGCAGTTTTATTTTTACAGCCTCACATGAAGCTGCGGGCTTAGGATTTTAACAACATATATCAAATCTCTGAATCCCTTGCTGCTGGTATATGAGAAATGGTGTTATGCCCCATAATGCCCAGGGTAGAGTGTGATACTGCTACATTTTTTTATTTAACATAAATCTAATCCCACCTCTGAAAATTCTACACACAAACAGACTTTACAGATTGTAGCCCAGTGAAGTCAGTGTTTATATTACAGTTTTGCCCTTAAGGACAGACAGGTCCGAGACTGCAGTAAATAACAAACAGCTAACCATAGGGACACAACAGCTGGAGGTACGGGGGTATTGTGGGAATAAGAAAACAAATAAATATTTATAAAGATAATAATAAAACAACAGAAATAACATATAATATAATCACAATATAACATACAAACAAATATTGTTTCATAAAAGATAATATGCACTGTAGGTCAGGGGCACCCTTTACTTTTTCATTCATTCATTCCTTTTCTACCGCTTGTCAGTTGCCGGGTCGCAAGGGCAGCTGGTGCCATACTGTCAGCCTTCCTGTGGGTGGTGAGTCCACAGGAAGTTACGTGGGTGAGGACAGTGCCATGCTCAGGGCAACCTGACAGCTGGTGGGTTCGAACCTGAAGCCCTGAGGGGCCACCACTGCCGACTACTTTTTCATTTAAAGATAATATAACAATGTTTTAAAACAATTGGTCATTCAGCCTCTGATACTAACAGAATAAAACGTAAATGATGTTGTATCGTATAAATTTAACGATCCTTTGATAACTGCAGTTTGCAGTTACGACTTATTTTTGACGTCGGGTACAAAATACCAAGGTAACATTAAGAATCTCTATCTTTTTCTTTGTAGACTTTTTCAAGTTGAAATAAATACCAAATAAAAGCAAAGCGGTGTAAAAACCAGTGTGAAAATATCCTGGAGCATTTTTAGAAGCAGTAGAAATGTTACGTCTCTTTTTGATTTGTTTTTTCTGTTTTTTTTGCTGACGATCAACTGCAATAAATATGCAATACTTTTATTAAAAAATAAGTGAAATAAAGCCCAGTCTTTGTTCCTCAAATTACATTGTTAAATGCTTGTTAACATGTTTATATTATACAGCGATAAACTGAAGGAAAGAGAGATGAATACGAGCGTTTCAACCCACATCAGTGATGTATGTAGGTGTATGTATAGAGTAGCAACATCTGGATGAATTATTCATCAGTCCCTGCTGTTGCTCTGTCCAAGTTAGGTACATTAGCCTGGGGTTTATTTCCACTACAGCTGAGAAGACTGGCATAATTAAAAATAAATATAAGTAATTACATACATTTACTACACGCAGATGAATGTCAGTAATTACACACATTAATCGGTTTTGATCATCTAAGCAATGACCCGTGTAATAAATAAAATGAGGCAATTAGACGTTCGGCTGATTTCATGGAGTTACTGTGAGCTCGGTTAAAGTCCATGTGAATGTGTTTGAGTAAAGGCTTTTGTTGAAGGTAAATTAAGAAGAAACTTAGAAACCAAGAGAATCATTCAGTCAAACAGCTTCTTCTTAGATGGTGTGCGTTTTCAACGTTGGAAATGTTCTGTTGATAACTGGCTACTGTTGGCCTTCTTTCCTCCTCAACAGCTGCTCTGTCCATTAAGTCCCTGCACACAGTGTCCATCCATCCATCCATCTTTATCCGCTTATGTAAGGGAAGGACGGAAAGCAAACTCCTTGTCATTGCGACCACTGCACACAACGAAACGTGACCTCTGTATTTAACCCAACACCAGGTGAACAGTGGGCAGCTTTGAGCGCCCGGGGAGCTGTGAGTGGGGACGGTGCCATGCTCAGTGGACCTCAGAGGCTCAGAGGGCATCCAATGTAAATGCCCAAGCCACATCAACTTACTCCTCTTGATGTGGAGGAGCAGTGGCTCTACTCCGAACTCCTCCTGGTCGACAGAGCTCCTCACCTTGTCTCTAAGGGAGCGTCCTGCCACAATGCGGAGAAAACTAATTTTCGCCGCTTGTATCCGGGATCTTGTTCTTTCTGTCCTGACCCAAAGTTCATGACCATAGGTATGAGTAGGAACGTAGATTGACCAGTAAACTAAATTGACCAGAGCTTCACCTTTTGGCTTAGCTCGTTCTTTACCACGACG
Organism: Paraplagusia blochii; assembly: GCA_016785265.1. Taxonomy (NCBI): domain Eukaryota; kingdom Metazoa; phylum Chordata; class Actinopteri; order Pleuronectiformes; family Cynoglossidae; genus Paraplagusia; species Paraplagusia blochii. The sequence continues at coordinate 31,797 of JAFBJS010000953.1, forward strand.
GATCGATATATATGCACACAGTGTATCACACAAAATTAAGTGAAACATTTGTTCAGGTATCTGATCACTGTCTATGGTTGATTTTTATCATGAACAATATCTGCCTTAACCAATACTACAAACCAGAACAAACATTAGAGAGAGAACATTTTGGACATTGACGTGTTATGATTTTTTGCTTTCTTCTCTGCACAAACTCTTTTATAAAGTAGGGATTTTAAATTATATAAACAAGGAGTTCCATTAGCGATCTTTTTGTTTATCCATCCATCTACGTCTTATCTGGACCTGTGTCACTTTGGACACATTTGGAGGAGGGATTTCCAGACATTCCCTTCCCTAGACACAGATGTCCATGGGGCATTTGATGTAAATGCCCAAACCACCTTAACCGACTCTTCTAAATGTGAAGGTGCAGCAGCTCTATTCCGACCTTGTCCCAGGAGACAGAGTTCCTCACTTCATCTTTAAAGGAGTGCACTACTACTCTACGGGGAAAACTAATCTCTGAGCTGCTGGTATCCAGGATTGGGTTCATGCGGTCATGACCCAAAGTTCATGACCATAGGTGAGAATAGGAACGTAGATTGACCAGTAAACTAAATTGACCAGAGGTTCACCTTTTGGCTTGACGGACCAACACAGCGATTGGGATTGGGTTATTGGATAAAAAAAACAAAAAAATGCATTTTCATCACAAGAAGAGACATAGAGAGAATTTTTAGCTCCTTTTTTAACATCTTTGACACAGCAAGATCAACGTTAACTCAATGTACGCAGTATAACCGTCAACATTATCGTTGCTGCCTGCATCCAAGACAACAGACGAAAGAGAAACAACTTATCTTCTTCGCCATTTCCTTTCACTTCTTTTATGTTCCGGTCCCCCAGGTGTCCAGCTCTTCCTCACTGTAGTGATCAGTGCTGTATGTCTTCAAAGAGCTCAGACATAATTGGCCCAGACATAGATGGAGGTGAGAGTGAACAGAAAAACAGCCCAACCTCCATGTTAATTGGATGCAGCTGTGAATAACGCGTATCGACTAAAGCCTGAATTTCCATTAATACCTCCAGGGTGTCATTGAGTTCCAGGTAGCACAGCAGTGAGTATTTATAATAATAAAGCCTGCAATTGCTGGGTGAGAAGATCCGAGCTCCCTTATTAAATCATTCCTCTGGCTGTCTGAGGAACACTATCAGCTGTACTTTGATTCTCTCCTTTTTAGCCGATGCCAGGGATGTGTTATGTGCAGCGGCCATTAAAGAGAAGTCACTCTTTTACCTGATGGTGTCAACCTCCTTCCCCCTTTTTTTTTTTTTTTTGCTCCAGTGCTTTGGAAATGAGATGCGACTCACTTGTGGATGTCCTGCTTGGTTCTCTCCTTTTTAGCCGATGCCAGGGATGTGTTATGTGCAGCGGCCATTAAAGAGAACTCACTCTTTTACCTGATGGTGTGAACCTCCATCCCTTTTTTTTTTTTTTTGCTCCAGTGCTTTGGAAATGAGATGCGACTCACTTGTGGATGTCCTGCTTGGAAAATTTTATCTGAGGGAAATTAAGCTGTGGCTTTAAATTCCAGTTAGTAAAATTTTGCGATAACCTAACATATCCCGTAATTCACTCCGAACAACGGTGAGGTCTTCACCGGTCTTTAAAAAGCTGGCTCGAATCCCTTACATTCAGGTTCATATTTGAGTTCAACCCAAAAGATACATAAATAAACTAAAATAAATGCATAAAAATACTTAAGATAAATCATTGGCATTGCATTGAAAACGTGTGTAATGACACTACAAACCAATTATGACAATTGCCACATCTGCCCCCCCCCCAGCTTCAGTTTGCCCATGTCTGTTCCAAGGGTTTAAGACCATAAAATCATTCATTAGAGGGCTGTAATTGCAAACATAAGCCCTATGAGACTCTGTATTCATTTTATTTAATCTAAATAATCACGTGATGTGGCTTTATATTACGTAGGCAAGATGGATTACAGTGTAACTTTAATTATTTATGATCATTTCAATAATTAAATCATAACAGAAAGAGCAATGTAGTTAATTTTAATTAAATGTAGAATCAAATGTTCACCCACGGAGGAGGAAATATCCTACTTTACTAAAGTCAAAACATACTGAGGAAGTAGAACAAATGCTAATAGCTCACCATTGAATTGTGATGAAGACACTGCAGTAGATGAGCTGGAGGCCTGATCTTCTGTTGGGCTGGTGGAGGTACTTTTCCCTGTGTTCTCCACTGCAGGGAACAACGGAGGAGGTAAATTCACCTCCTTCTCCTGCTCGTACAGACCTTCCACTGGATTTTGTAGTCCAACAGTCGCAGTCCTGAAGGGAAGTTGGTCACTGGTTTGCTCTACGATGGCATTTTCCACATTCCCCTTGTCTCTGCTGGTCTTGGGTTCGCTCTGGTTGCGGCTCGATGCTTCGTTCCGTGTCCGATTCTCGAGCACCTTTTTCTCAGGCGTCGATAGACTGTTTTGTAGCCTCTCCTCCCCCTCCTCCTCCTCTTCCTCACCACCAGTCCAGTGCCTAAAGGGCTTCATTAAAGTGTTCACAAACTTAGCCAACACACTGTTAGTGGACGCAGGTTGAGACGTTGAAGACTCGCCGGGGAATAAACTGCCAGTGTCAGATCTGAAATAGCCAACGTCTTCTTCCTCGCGAGACGGACCTCTGTTACTCCCAAAGCTTTTCACATCAGACGGACCCAAAATATTACTGCTTTTGTGAAGATCAATTTCTGGAAGGAGTCGACCGCTCCTCGAGCCCTCCTTCTCTTGTTCCGAACTCTCCTCTGGCCCTAAGTGAATGATGACATGCTCCTCCGAAATCTCGGAGGAGTTTCCAATTCCAGCAATGGAGTTCATTCCTTCTTTGTCCAAGTCGACCAGGCCAGTCCAGGTAGAGGTCTTTGAAAGAGAACTACCATTTTCAGGAGAGGAAAATAAAGGAACATCCTGTGCTGCAGGATCAGGAGCCTGGTTTAAAGCTTGAGCCTCCGCAGCCTGGAACCCAGCTGGGTGATGAGCTGTAAGACACAATATGGATTTTGTTTTGAGCTGCTTTATTTACTCCAGAAATACATACTTGTTTTGACTTTTATCAGCTTTAAGTCTTCATTCATCCTATTATTGTCATAAAAAAGGGAGGTTTTTGCACCTGACTGTGCTTTCTTCTTATGATTTTATGTATATTTGAGCTTTTTATGACAATGCAGACATGACAGGTGAATAAAGTTGCGTCGATACTTACAAAGACAAAAATATTTTATTGAGTTGATGTTGGGCTGAAAAGCATCTTTTGTCTTGAGTTTTCACCTAAATTAGCTTGTTATATTCCCGGTTCCATGATGAGACTTGTCTGTCAGCCGCTTGTTTTGACAGTTACACTGCTACAAAGCCTGTAAATGTCTCCTTTTTATCTTTTTCTCTCATATTCTCTCTTTGTCTAATGCTCTGCCTCTCCGCCTTCACAACAAACAACATCCACTCCTCCAAACAACACATGGTCTCTCCACGGCTACATCATCCGTGACACAAACATCTTTTTCTTAATTATAATCAGAACAGAAAGCAACTACGCAAACATCCTCATTGTTGCCATAGCAATAGCCAAATAATCACACATGACCGTATCACCCCACTACAGTGTGCACTACCTCGGTAACAGTAGGCGTCAAACAGGGCCGTGGTGTTGGGGAAGCCAGTGCGGTTCCGGTTGCTGTAGACCGTTCTCACTCCCGTCTCGTCACCACCGCAGTTCTTTCTTGGCGCGTTGATGGGGTAGCGGACGCTGCCATCTGCAAGCCAGCCAGGATCACACTGGTCCAGTCCAGCCTGCCAAGCGAGGTAGAGCTGCCCAACGGTAGCCAGCTGGGCACCCAACGAGTGACAGTGGGTGGAGGCCGTGGCGAGACTGAGCTTCTCCGGTACTGTGGTGTGGAAGACATCACCTGGCAGAAGCAGAAGAAAAGGAAATTATTTGCAGTTGGTTAAGACATTGTTTCCCAAAGACTAGTCTTGCACAGTGACTCATCAATAAAATATCTTCCTTTATATTATTTAGCCTAGGTCAAATAATGTCTGTTTATATTGTCATTGTGCAGTTATTTTATTTTTTCTATAATCAGTGCAGTAATTGCCTGTGGGCACTACTAGACTTATTTTCATTTATTTAAGCTCTGAGTCATTGAAGTGGGAAGAAACAGTCAACTTCACTTGCTTATGTACTGCTCTTGGACATACTACAAATAATAAAAGGCATTGTCAGTTAATTACTATAAAACATTTAGTAGGAAATTACTGATTAAAACACAGATTTTAAATATATATATGTATGTCTTTCTTTAAAAAAAAAAAAAAAAACTCTATTCCCAACCTCCAAGTTCCTGTTAAATGTGCTTTGCACAAAGAATTCCCTCTGCATATAGTTGGTTACACACAGTAAATAGAATAAGAAGTTTTTTTTTTTTTTTTTCTCAATATGAACCATCGTAGCCACCAAACACATCAAACCTCATTCAGTC
>JAFBJS010000955.1:965-12294 GCA_016785265.1 Paraplagusia blochii
CAAGCTCCGTTCACCTTGTCAATGCACAGGGCATTTTCGTACCCAATAACAACACCCACAGCCTCTGAAACCGCTTGCTTGGTGCAAGGAACGGGCGGTACAATCCTGACGGCATGATCGCGGGTGAGGTGACCGATAGATGGATAGATAGATAGATAGATAGATAGATAGATAGATAGATAGATAGATAGATAGATAGATATCTAATGCAACCACCTACTAAATCCATATGGAGCTCTCTCTCTCCCTCCATCTCTTTATCTTCTCTGTGTGTGCAAGTCTCAGCCATTGGTTTGCACGAGGTTTGTAGGCACTAACCAAGCAGAAATGACAGTAATTAAATAAATGAACTGAATCTGCACCAAAGGGGTTGCAGGCACGCACACACACACACGTAGACACACTTTGAAGCTGCATCTCCATGGTGTTAATAACACGATCATTTACAGGGAACATAGTGAGGGGCGAATGGGATGGAGATATTAATCAGAGCTGATGGCTGAGGAAGATCTTTAATCAAGAAGGAATCTGAAATTGATGCTGATTTAAATCCTTAAAATGAAGACATCCACACTTTTTTCCGTCCAAATCTGGCCTCCCTCAACACTTTTCTCTCCCCTTCGTGATCATTTTGATTTCGGTCAGTGTCCTAATTGTTTTTTAATCTCTTCTGCTCTACTGTCCTCTTCTATGCTGTCCTCTCTCCTCTAATCTCATTGTGTCTCCTCACCTTTGACCTTATTTTGCCTGCTGTCTTGTCCTGTTTTCTCCTCCTCTCCTCTCGTCTCTCTTTTTCTTTCAATGTTCTTTCCTCAACCCCCAAGAAGTTCTTTCCTTTCCTCACTCCCTCCCCTCTGCTCTTCTCTCCACTTCTCTCTCCTTTCTGCTTATTTGTTTCCTTTTTCTCTGGTTCTTCTCCCTTACTTTTACTCTGTCATTATTTATGAAGTACGAACTGTCCTGCAGGTCTTCTAACAGCAGAGTAAATCCCTCCCTGGGCAGACCGCGGTGGTAGTCTCCTCCCTGGGCCCCGACCCCGGGACTCACTGATCATCCCAACCCTTTGATGTATAACTGCCCCAGTGGCCGAGGAAAATCAAATAGAAATAATTCTTCATCTAATGCGGTAATTTTCTTTTGTTTCCTGCCAGCACAGTATCTGCTTTTCAAGTGGAGACTTCTACACCCGAATGTGAAAGGAAAAAAAACATTTTTTATTAATGTTAACTGGAGCAGACAGCCCTCCTTGGTGGAGGTTTGAGTGTGCTGCTTCAAAGGCTGCCAGTGCCAGTCCAGCCCTTACTAACCTTTTGATAAGTTGAACTTCCGATTCAGTGGTACAGTTGAGATTACAGTACGCCTCTTTTATCTCTCCGTCTCTCACACATGCACATGAAATTAAAAAGTTTGCAAACAAGTACTTCCCTTTTTTGACGGTTGGCACACGCAATTTGATTTGCAACTTCACATCCTATATGGAATGTTGAATGTATCTGAAGCTTTTCATTTGGAACTCGTGAGGTGAATTCCAAACATCTGCTTCTTCTATGATTTTTGTTCGTATTAAAGCACACAGCAATGGTCAACCAGAAGTTATGACCACAGCTTTGAACCAAATGTTTTTACGTAAAACTTTTTTTCATTGTAACATCGTAAATATTTTCCCCTTAATTTTGCCTCCACATCCTTTAATGTGTATTTACACTTTAAAGGATGCACACAAATGTTGTTGCATGGGATTCCCATAATGTCTTACTTTCTAAACCCAAGACGTGTCAAATATATAGAATTGAGTCGTGTAGCTTTATCAAAGAAATGCAGTCTAACTAGACAGGCAGTTAATAGTGTAATGCTGTGACTATGGTGGTTTCTCATTCATCCAGGTCATAATATCCTAAAGGTTTAGTTGTAAGAAACTTTTCTTGGCGTTAAAAGATGTTCTATACCTAATACAAGGATCTTTGTTAGTTTCATTAGGAAACTAACTTTAGAACAACTGTCTCTATCGTAGAAAGCGTTGTCTACAAATAAGCAGTCCAGGACACACTTCTCCGTCTAGGGGGATTTATTGTATCAAAAAGGTTTCTGACCACGGCAGGTCCAACACGAATCAACTCCTCAGCAGTCTCACCATCAAATCCCAAATACTGATACTGGTGTGTTCTTCTTATACAGTTTTTTGGACATTCTCAGACAGTCATATCACATGACATTCAAGACATTTGTCAAACCTCTGAAATGTGGAATGTTGTGCTCCTGTGCTTTGACATTGACATGGATACATTTTGTTACTGTTATCCAGGGCCCAGTTTATGTTGTGTCTTAATCAGTCTTGAGAATGCGTCTTGTATCTGTTGCCCAGTTGCCAATCTCTGGTGTCTCACATACCGTAGATACTAAACTTTCTGCAATTCTACAGTGACCCTGTACATGATTGTCGTCTAACACTTTGTTCATAATACACAATTCTCCACCACATCTCCAACCTCTGGGCCGGGGACTGGTACCGGTCCGTGGGTTACATGGGGCCGGGCTGCAGAGAAATTATGTTTCCTTTTCCCCCCCATCTGGCTATTATTTAAACTTGTGGCTAGGATTTCATCATCAATAATGCAACTATATTTGATTTGGAAATATTTTCTCAGTGAAAACAACAACAATAAACTCAAAATGACTCAGAGTCATTGATACAAGATTCTAACTTTTTATACCGGTCTGGTAGCAGAAAGTTATAGGCTGTGTGCACTTGAGAAATCCTTGTACAATTAATTTGAGTTGGAAAATTTGATGGGTAGGAAAATATTTCAGAGCACAGGAAAATTAATTTTATTAAGGGGTATTTATCTGCCACAACTTAACTTAGTCCGTCGCACAAAAAAGGTTGGGGACACTGCTCTAGACCACTCCCTTCTCCACTGGACAAAGGTGTGAAGAGTTGTATTGTTCACACTTTTTGAGACTGAAGCTTCTCCAGATGTTCCAAGCAAAATGGCAAAGTTTGCGGTTTTCAGTTTCCTTGAATTGGTTCAAGGTCCTGGTTATAACTCAGTGAAATTGCTTCCCTGTCTGTTGCTGCTTTATGTTCCTTGTTTGATGTTTTGTCTTTGCATGACCTGTGATGCAGACGCTGCCTTTTATGTAGAGAAATTTGTTTGAACTAATGTTTTTATAAGCTTTGTTATCAATCACTTTCCAGTGAGTTTAACAGATTTGTTTTTTTACTGACTTAATTTGGTCTCCATGGATATTTTGAAGGTTTCCTGGTGAGAATAAATTACTAGAGAGCGAGTAACGCAGCATCAGTTTGATTGTAAAGGAGTTTGGTCAACAAAATTGAAAATAAATATTCACGCAAAACATCATCTCTCATCTATATCCCTACGGTTCAGTCCTTGTAGATGCAGCAGGTCTAGAAAAGTTAATTCATAAGAAAACATTGAAACTGTTGTGTGTTTGTTTTCTTCAAATTGCAACATTCCACACCTAATTTTTCTCATGTTTCCCACCCCAAATGTCCCTCTCAAAAACAACTAACTTTGCATTTCCAAACCATTTTAACTAAACTATCACGTATAAAAATACGTGTATAAATATAATGATATACAAAAATTCAATAACAAGAACCTCCTCTATTGTTTCCTGATTCCTTATGAACATTTTTGCCCTAATTCACCGTATTATTGCTGTGTTGGTGTCTGTTATTGTTCAGGTTTCATGTAACAGGTTATAGCTTCAAGTCTGTAATGACCAGGTTCTTAATAGAGACAAAAAAAAATATATATAATTATGAAATGGATATTTAGTGATCTGATAACTGTGGATGGGATTTCAATGTTACTCACACCAGGCTGGGAAATCTCTGAATTTCATAAAACTATGTGATTAGAGAAGAGAGTAGTTCAGGCGATGACATGTGACAAATGGTTTCCAAGTTGGCCCATTCAGCCACAGTTGGCTGCAGGTCTTTCCTGATGGAGTCTGAGGAAGTTGGTCCTGTTTCTGGGAACAGCAGGGAGCTGAGAAGGAGGCATCTGCACACAGGTTGGGGAAGGCAGCCATGAGAGACGGTTCTAGGCTTCGGCACAGGTGGGAGGTGATAGACACCGACTAAGCATGAAATGATGACTGGAAGCCAACGAATGACATCATCCTTGATGAGTTTGTGTGTTTGTGTGTGAGGCAGTGGGATGACTTCTCAGTCCAGATGTCAAATCAAACTTCACACGGTCATGGTTTGATTTCTAAATTACTTGTTTTTCTTCCAGGTTCTTAGGAAATTGTAGATAAACAACAACAACAACAACAAAAAACTAACCACAACCTTTGTTTAAAATAGTTTTTGGGCGATCTATGGAAGGCAGTGCAAGTGAGACAACATTGTTCTTTTAGTCTGGTTTTAAACCCTGATAAGAATCCATGTTAGCTCCTGCAAAGAGATAATAAATGAATAAATCTGCCAAGGTTAACTCTCATTCCCCCAGAGCCATAAATCGCCTAAAAAGTCTCCAATGAACCTAAGTTCAAACACTGTCTTCACAAAAAATTGATAGTCTCAGTTAATTTGACCATCTGCTGCCCCCATGTCCTCCCTCTTCATCTGAACCGCTGCAGCAAAGGAAGATGTAGTGAATCCAAACACTTTTATTTGTCCCGTTATATTTCATTCCCAACTTGTTTGTTTACATTCCGTGTGACCAAAACTACTGTTGTTGTGTCAGGACAATACGTCTGTGTTTGTGACCTACGGCGAGAGGAGGTGTTTGTGGGTCAGACCCTGCAGCCTCCGTGTTAACTGTGATGAGACGGTAGGATGTTTTTCAGCGCCTTGGACTATTTTATTTTGCTTTAAACACGGCTGTGTATTTGTTTTTTTTTTTGAAGGGTGAGTCAGTACTTGTTCTGTACAGCAGATGTGGATAAGATAATTCAATGTTACTGAATATGTTAGACACAAGATAAAGTGTTTATTCAACAAGTCTTAATTTAAGTCCCTTCGGTGGTACATTTTCTTTTTTATTTTCAACAATTCCAAACACTACATTTGCATAATCCACATTTATGTTCATGCTTGCAGATATAATGCAACAAACCCACATCAACAAAGGTCACACTTAGAAATGAGACAAACAAATGGCTGCTTCAAGACCGATCTGTACAACACACACATACAGTAACAACAACACACACCTACAGCCTGGTCTCAATTATCCATAAGATATATGTTTTTTACACTTCAGTAGTTTGTGAAATCCTGTAGTGAAATACACGATCAACAGTCCTTCACAGCAGACTGGACTGATGAGTGTGGAATGGCCTTATGGTTTGTTTTGGACCTTTCTGACCTACAAGCTCACTCTGATATGACCCAAATACTGAAGCACAGAGAAAAGTCTTTTTCACTCTCTTGAGTTCTTGTTGTCTCTCTCTGATATGTTACTGCATGTCATCTCCGTAGCCTGAGAAGATGAATATTTGTCTTCTCTTTTCTCTAATATTCACTCTCAGTTAACTAATGGTCATTCTTGGGACAGTTTTCTAATGCATAGGCATTCAGTAAAATCTCCCTGAGACATTTCTTCTGACAGGGAAAGTTGTGGTCCTTTTTGCTGTTACTGCAGTAGTACACGGAGTTCTGTCTTTACTGGTCTCCAGGTGCAAGTAAAAAAAAAAATGATTGTGCTGAGGTACTGGGGAACACCAAGTTTCTTCAGGTCCTGAAGTCAGATTCTGAGCACAGTTAGTGCTGGAAATCCCCCATTTGATTTTATTAGAAGCCTTTTCAGTAAGTGTATTATTACCCATGGACACATTCCAGTGAAAAAAAATATTGTGAAATTGTAAATGTTTCAACAATAAAGAATAGTTCTTTGTTAACGCAGCCATTCTGGCCTTGTTGAGTGAAAAGAAACGTGAATGTGATTATCCAAGTAAATTTGTCATTAACAAGAAAAAAAGGAGAGAAAAATGTCTTCTGCAGCTTTGGACTGACAGCTCTGTACAACACTTTCATGGTTCAAAACAGATGCTAAATTGTTTGTGGGTCTGGGGGAGAATCACTCACCACTACATATAAACTTGCTCCAAGGTCAACGTATCATTATTTTCTCCTAAGGAAAAGAGTAAAAAAAGAGCTGAAATATTGAACCAAGGAGCTTTAGGTATATCCCTCTTCATCGACCCAGCTTACCCTCCTCTCACTCAAATTATTTGGCTCTCTACCTCTGTATTAATCCTGCTGTCTTTGCCATCTCTTCTTATCACCTGACCATTCGTCCATCTCCCCTCTGTGATTCCTCTCCTGATGAATCATTCTGTTGAACCCTCTCCTTCAGTGTCTCTGTTTTTGTTCATCTATCTGAATCACTCTCTCTCTTCTGGGGACATGACATACGGGTACAAATCAATCACATCGCAGCATCAGTGTCCCCTTCACAACCCCTCGGTCTCTCTCTGTCTCCCTCTCTGTCTTTCTCTTCTTTTTGTACACCCCTGGCAGTAAAGACAAGCCCATCCATCAGTCTCTCTTCCTTTGTCCTGCACACACGGACCTCTGTTGTGACATTAACCAGTGGCTCACATTTTATGTGTCCACACTCGGCTTGTATCTGTTGTTTGCATCTCTGTAAATGCATCTGTCCACCCCTTCTGTCTGTCTCCGTGCAAACGTGGCATTGTTGTTCTCTTCAATAGTCATTTTTCTGTCGCTGTCTTTCTGCTTCCTTTTACTGCAACAGCAGCATTTTCACCGTCCTCTCCATTCTTCTTCTGCTACTCAATGTCACATCATTGTAAGCTTGTGCATGTTTATGCATGATGTAACAAACAGTGAAACAGAATGTGAATACAGTGACTACTGGTCTTGTGGCACAGCACACCGTGCACTATGTAACTATAACCAAAGTGAACAGTGTGTAGCTCTAAATGCACCTCAATGGTACCAGTGGTAATATATGTCTTATCTGGCGCCGAGCCACAGGTACAGTAATCTCCATGACTGCCACCCAAATCACACTGCTACATGCTGTCAGCCTTCCCGTGGGTGGTGAGCCCACTGGATATTATGTTGGTTGGGACAGTGTTATGATCAGAGCCCCTCAGTGGCAACCTGGCAACTGGTGGATTCAAACATGCAATCTTGCAGACCCAAGTCTCCTTCTTTAGATCCTTTTTTCAAACACCACCACAGTAGTGTTTCGTGAGATATGGTCAGAAGTGCTGTGAGAATTTTTTTTCTCTTTTGGAAACATAATGCGTTGTTAAAAATTTGATGGTGAAATACATATTTTATATGTTTATTTGATTTATGTTGACAAAAATGTAAGTTTTATCTCGTTCAAGATTTGTCACAGGAAAAAGTGTGCCTTGGCTCAAAAAATATTGAAAAACACTGTGTTGTCATATAAATATATATATGTGTGTGTGTGTGTGTGTGTGTGTGTGTTTTATTTTAACAGCGTTTAACAGAATTTTTGGTAAATTTGTACAGAGATACATACTCAAAATGATTTCGATGATAATGGTCTATGGTGATATCCTGAAATCATTCATATTAAGATAAGCAACACAGAATGGAGAGTGTTGGTTGTTTGTTTGTTTGTTTTGCCATATTGCATTCAGTGTCATCTGGAAGGAATCTCAAAACAGTGACATTGAGGATTTAGCAAAATTGTATTTCTGCTGCAAATTAATCTTCTTCTAAAAAGGTAACAACAAATGTTGACGTTGACATCTGATGCCTCATAGGAATCTAATAAGAAATTCCAATCACACAGTTTCAGTTTTAGAATACATTTAGTTGTCGCAGTAATTACCTTGTTGTCCGCAGATGTTTGTCCTCTGATTTCAATAAGTCCAACCGTTTCTTCTGACTTGGTTTGTGAAATTTGCTGCAGAAGACATGTGCCGCACTCCCTCGCTCTCTCTTACTATCTCCCCTCTCATACTCTCCCTTCTGACCACGCACATGGACATACAATCCTGCGAGTGAGTCACTGAGTGAATGTAAGGTTTTACAAGAACGATCTACAGTGACATTACCTGTCTCTTATACACATCTTACAGTGTTATGATCAGAGCCCCTCAGTGGCAACCTGGCAACTGGTGGATTCAAACATGCAATCTTGCAGACCCAAGTCTCCTTCTTTAGATCCTTTTTTCAAACACCACCACAGTAGTGTTTCGTGAGATATGGTCAGAAGTGCTGTGAGAATTTTTTTTTTCTTTTGGAAACATAATGCGTTGTTAAAAATTTGATGGTGAAATACATATTTTATATGTTTATTTGATTTATGTTGACAAAAATGTAAGTTTTATCTCTTATCTCTTTCAAGATTTGTCAGGAAAAAGTGTGCCTTGGCTCAAAAAATATTGAAAAACACTGTGTTGTCATATAAATATATATATGTGTGTGTGTGTGTTTAATTTAAAAATAATACTTGATCAGTCTTATACTTTAATATTAAAGAAATGATAGTTTAATTTTTGCACTGATGTTATTATATAATATTATCATATCAACTGACAGTGTGTTTTTTTTTCTTTTTTTTTATTAGTCAATATTATTCACCAAAAGTATATTTATATTATTACAATTATTACTATATATCATAATTACCCAGGGCAAACATTCACATTTTTACTAGTGACCAATAGGGTTATGTCCTAAATTATGAGGCAGTGCCAGGTTTTTTTTCTGGATTCCCTCTTAGACTCATGCAGAGTTAAGGAAATTAAGTGTGAATCCATCAGTAGTGTTAATAAAATTAGCCTAAACCTACTGACACCAGTGTCTTTCTCAGGGACTAACACTCTTCCAGGGTGTGTTAAGTTAATGATACACTTTCACGCTAACTCCTAAACTCCTATTCAAGTCAGTTGTTACATTTCCCTCTTTTTGCCTGGCGAGCCTGTGTGAGCTCTGCCAATGAAATGTTACAATAAAGAGTACATGTGTCAAGTACCTTTAAAAGCTGACTAGAACGAGGAGGCTGTTAGCTCTTAAGGCTAGGTCAGTGGTTCTTAACCTTGTTGGAGCTACCGAGCCCCACGAGTTTCATATGCGCATTCACCGAACCCTACTTTAGTAGGGTGAGTCGGTGTGTCTTGACCCCCGCAGTGTCTTGACCTCCTCGGCAGAGGCTCCACTGAACCCCTGAGAACGACCCACCGAACCCCTAGGGTTCGATCGAACCCAGGTTAAGAACCATTGGTCTAGGTTAACCCTTACCTTTCCCCTGTAAATCTGTGAATTACTTCACTTGGTAGAATGAGATAAAATTAAAAATATACTATCTATCAAATACTGCTATTATCAGTTACAAAAAAGTGATTTTTTTATTGATTCCAGTTTGGGTTATGAACATAGAGGGGTGGCCCAGGGTGGGCCTGGGCCCGCCCACTTGTCAGTCAGGCCCTCCCTATCCAATGAGAGGGCTGACCATGTTTTAACGAGGGATGTTGATTATCAAACTTAGGCTGTAATACTTTGGGGTTGGGCCCTGCTGATTTTTTTCAGGTTCCTGGCTACGCCCCTGGCTATGAATGTGTTAATAGTAGCAGTTGTTTTACATGCTACTAACAGATTGCCCCTGAAAAGCAGCAGACGTGTGGTTCCTCTGGGAATCGAACCCTACACTCTCTGCTCTGTCTATTTTTCGAGCGAGGCATGCTAACTGCTACACTGTGGAACCAATTAGAGTATTGTGCTCCAGGTGAGGAACTCAGCTTTGGTTGGGTCACTCATGAAGATGAGTTGAAATTATATTAATATAAAGTATTTTTGTTAAGCTTTATATGAACAGGTTTTCATTTTCATCTTCCTGAAGAAATGTATCATTTTTAAGCAAAATCTTTGCTACGCCACATTTTACAGGACGTTTTTAACATTTTTAGTCACGTCTGTCTGCACAGTATTTATATATTTAATAATATGAGTCGGTGAGTCAACATTTTCCATCTCACCCTGTGCTCTGTATATGCCCTTGACAAGCTATTCTCCCTCTCTCTCTCTCTCTCTCTCTCTCTCTCTCTCTATATATATATATATAAATACTCCATATAATCCTGTGATCCTTGAAGATTTTCTGTGTTGAGCCTATTGGAGAGATGAATCATCCGATGGGAATAATATTTGGATTTTTAAAGGAGGATACGTTATTGATATACGGGTACATATTTTTTTTTATATAGAAGCATTCATATTATAAAAAAATGTGGGTTAATTGATATTGTATATGGTTTGTGAGTACTATCAGATAAACAGGTTGGTACTGAATTGTACAAACACTAACCTGTTGATTTGATCTGTTCTCTTTTCTTTTCTCCTTTTCCCTGACATCTCCATTCAGGAAGATCAACAATTTTGAGCTACTCCTCTGCAATCGGGGCACTCGTCCCATCTCTGAGCGAGGATACACCAGCATAACTACTGCTGATGGTGGATCATCTCTCCCAGGCTGTACTTGTTGCAGCTCTCCTGTGGTGACTGCTTTACTCTAGAGGAGTTAGGCGAGATGAGTTTTGACCCATTTCTATTGGCAGAAAAGCAAATATCACACCTGGGTTGACAATCATACAGCGCTCAGACTGTCATCAACCTGTCCAATTTCAACAGCACAACAAAATAAGGATGATGATAAAAAAGTCCAATTCCTTTCTTTCAGTCCAGCTCTTGGTTCCTATTCTTCTGTCTTATTTTAGTTGACACACCATCTTTCGGGGCTTTATATTAATTCCAATGTTTTTTGTTGAACAGTCAACATCTTCACAGCACCTGGTTTCATCCCACAGACTGTTCAGATAGAACCTTATACAAACAACCACAGCATGTGATGAGTGGTGATCAAATTTGTTTTGGGAAAAATAGGGAACTAAAAGGTGGCTAAAAAAAATATAAAAAATTATGATGTTGGTCCCTGAGTATATACATATATATGTATATACTATATTAATATATTTTCTATCTATCTATCGATCTTTCTGGAGTATCTATCTATCTATCTATCTATCTATCTATCCTTTGATCTTTCTGGAGTAGGTCGCAAAATTATGTGCTCCTGTTTATTTTGTCTTTTTCACATGAAAACCCCAAACATTTTTAACACATTTTAGCCCCATCGTCTTCGTAAACTTATACGCGTCGTTTACGCGCCACCGTTGTTTTATTTTTCGACCCCAAAACCCTGTTTTTGCCCGTTTTCGGCTCCCGTTAACGGCCGACGCATGGCCGAGACAGATGACGCACGGTATGGTCACCTCACCCGCGATCATGCCGTTAGGATTGTACCGCCCGTTCCTTGCACCAAGCAAGCGGTTTCAGAGGCTGTGGGTG
>JAFBJS010000956.1:9549-93002 GCA_016785265.1 Paraplagusia blochii
TCTTTTGTTGATATGGGTATGGATCAAGTGGAAGGAATAGACAGATGGGGACAAAAGGAAACATTATTTCTCTGTGGCCCAGAACCAATTCACCCATGGACAAATACCGGTCCCGACCCCATGTTTGGTGACCACTGCTCTACAGCACAGATATTGCATGTGGGTTATAACTGAACTATGAAAGCATTACTGTCACCTACATAGGGTTTTCAACCTTTTTTAAATATATTCTTCTTCAGTAATTATTAACATTAGTGTTACCAAAGTCGAGTCCTAGTTTGCGTTCTCAGTGTAGAACCTTACGGTAGGTGCTAAAGAAAAACAGACTCCTTCCTTGAAAGTGGAATGTAAACTCAGCTACGTCATGACAACGACAGACAATGTCCAACAGACTTTCCACCTTTAAAATAAAGGCCTGCGCGTCACGACTGAACTACGGCCTGTCCTCCACTCCTGTTCTTTGACTGGGTCTGAATCACTGCTGCCTTGCACTGTTTATTCATTACATTTTTATAGCACATATAACTCTTCTAAAGGAGAACTGTTCCTCTCCCTCTCTGCCTCCACTGCAGACCCCTGCCTTCTAATGCATCATGGGATGGGCTGGAGAATTCAGGAAGTGGCGCCTGTTTTCTCCATGGCAACCCAGAGGTCAGCCCTGCGAGGCCGGAGACCCCTCCTCAAACACAAAGAACTCCAAGGCGTAGATCAACACAAACAACCCAGGCGTTCACAACCAACTCACATGAATACAGTCGGGCATGAACACAGGGACAAACTGTAGTCAACTCCCTGAGTTGTTTCTCTGGAATTTCTGCCCAGCAACTAAGTTTTCATCTTGAGTCACTGCTGAGTTCTAAGAAGCTCAGTGCAGTGTAATGTGATAATGTGGAATCACCTGGGGTTATAACAGTTCTCCTGAAATGATGACATTACAAAAAGAATATTTAGACGTTCAAAAACATGTGCGGAAAAAAAATTGCCTGCACCAGTGACTTCCTACTGTAAATGTATTCTATCAACCCTGTGTACGTCGGATGTAAAAGAAGAGCTGCTGTTCACCTGGTATAGAATCTATAAAATTCACTGCTGTCTGTGCTTTTTATGGAGATAAATTACTTTCTTGCCTTTTTACATGACATTTCTATAATTATCAACTGAAAACCCAAAATGGTTACTTCAAGGGCAACTGGACATCGTAGGTTTCTTGAAGACATTTCATCCAAGAGGCTTCTTCGGTTCACCGAACCAAAGTGGCCACAAGGACGTGAGGTGAAATGTCTTTAAGAGACCTACGATGTCCAGTTGTCCTCAAAATAACTATTTTCTGATGACTAGGAACCTACACATACATAAGAACTGAAAACAAACTTCAGAAGACCAAAAAACTTAGAATTTTTCACCATGTTGCACCAAGAACTTCTGTTTTTACAATTATTACAATTCTTCAATCCATCCATGTTTTCCGAACTTTATCATAATCTCAAAGGAACCAGTAAAAGTTACATATTTGCTCCTTTGTTACTATTCTGACCCAGACTTCAGCCACTTTTTGTGCTGTGCTGAAGTGAAATTCTCGGCCTTTCTCTGTCACACAAACCTTCCCTCTCATCCTGCCTGGGAACAAAATCCAGCTTCATCCCCAGGGAGCACAGACGGATGAACGGGCGCAGTGGAGAGGGTCATGGTTATACGTAATCCACTGCAGCTTACTTATTAGCAGATTTAAATTGACATTCTGAACACTGACATTCCACTGGTCCAGTGGTGATGGAGGACAAGGCTGAACTACAACCTTTGGTTGGTTATTTAGGAAAACATCCACCAATCATTACAGCTCTCTGAAGGTTTCCTTCCACCACGTTTGGTCAAATCTACTCATTAACACGGACGTCATCTGGTGGTGATGATGGACCTTTGGTGGGTTTCTTCAGAGTTAATGCTCCACAGTGCATTTATATCTAACAATACTTGTTCTGATGGTCTCCAGCCACAAAGGATGGTAAGATTTGACATAAGAGACAAAGTGAGGAGCAGACAGGTGGAGGATTTGTGAGATCTAAGATCTTTGACGGGTAAAAATCATGTATAAATGCTTAAATGATTAACCCTTTGTATGCTGTCGTTTAGGGAAACACTGGTATTCCAGGGAAAAGGCACAAGGATAATGATAATATAAATTAATAGTATAATGTGACAAGTTTGACATGCTAGATTACGGGCCACATCCGGTCCATGGGCCTTAGTTTGCCCAGGTCTGCCTTAGGACTGCAGTCATGAACAAAAACTAATGTATTTTTACAAAGAATTGTTTCGAGTAACTATTGATACAAAAGCATCGAAATTCTAGTTTTGTTTTTCCTACACAAAACTAATTGTTACTTGGTTCCAAAGGCAGTGAGAATGAGAACAAAACTGGGTTTGTTTCAGTTTTGAAAAGTTGTTTTTAATCCTCCACAAATGTCGTTTTTTTTCTCTTTTGTACCGTTTTATTCTGTCTCACTGAGTGAAAGTAACAGCACTGGTTACAGTCCATTACATAACACTGTATACATTCACAGCGGTCAATAAAATCCACCTTTAGTTCCACACCTGTTGCTATAAAGGCGGGCTAATCCGAAAACAAACAAACTCTTAAAGTATTTTTAAACCTATTCGAGCTTCTATTTTAACAAAACCTGTGCCGAATGTTTGCGAGGTATACTATAATGTAAAGTACACCTACATAAGACATTTGGATTGAGGGGTACGCCATTAAATAATGTAAAAAGGTAAATTTCGGTGATTTTAAACCAAGGTTAGGTAATACAGTACAGCAGAAATTGTAGAAAAGGTAATGTAAACGGTTAAAAATGTCAAATATACTCACCAGCAGAACTCGTTTTGGGTAAATATTGTCGTCAGAGTGAAGGTTCGTTGTCTTGCGAACATTTTTAATAACTTTTAGCTGAGCTGTGGAGACGACGTTCGGGCGGTGATGTTCGCCACTTGTCCTCGCAGACTGCACCGCAGCTGGGATAGAACGGCTGACATTGAGCCGTCATTAAAACTTGAAAAAAAAAGAGTTTTTCAAGCTATAAAAACTACTGCAAGTGTTCCCTCTTGTGTTCCGGTTAAGACTGTCCTCCGTCTGCGGGGTTTTGTAGGAAGAAAACTGGCTGGAGTCCAGCCCCTTTTTTTCCGACTGACCGGTGAAAAGCTAGCAGTAGTCGTTAGCTACAATCACCTTCCACTTCCGGTACGACTTTAAAAATAAAATAAGAAACCCACAAAATTAAAGGTACGATAAATCACTAAATTATATTTCGACTATTGCCAATTAATCCTAAAACAAACGGCACCGGGTTTTTAAAATCCCAAATTGAATGTTTCTCTTTAGAAATTTTTACTTCCGGTTTGTAAGTTACCAACTCATGCTTAGTATGACAGCGTGTGCATGAAACATTTTGAATGTAACCTACTTGTAACCTACTGTCATTCAGAATTAAACAGTTAAAGATACAATTACATTTTTTTTTCCACATTGTTGTTTATATGTCAAAGGTATTGCAAAACAAAGTCACAAATTCACACAAAATATCAGAGATACCAGGAAATGTCTTTCAGAACCTAAAAAATGTTTAACCGCTGCTATTTATCTCTGATAAAAAATAAATAAATAAGTCAGTAGGATGTTGTTACAAAACTGCAGCTATAAAAATAAATTGATTCTGACAATTAAAAGACAACTCTGCAATCTACTTTTGTCCCATTGCAGGGTTATTTTTTTTGTCTTTTTCCCAGCCAAATACAGATGAAAAGATTAGTTTATATATACATATAAACTTATATATATTTAGACTGAACCCTTCAAAATACCCAGTAATTATAAAAAACATTACTTGGACCCAGCAGTCTAGGAATTTAAAAAGAAAATTGTGACATTTCAAGGACGTTTTGCCTCCAGGATTCAAACCCACCACTATACTGTGTTCCATGTTTTACTTCGTTTCTTGTTTGGTGGTTTTTCCACCACCCTTATTATCACTGTGTTTAGGAGACAAACAGGATCTGACAGCAGATAAAATGCCTCCATGTTGAAGCTCCAGTGTTTACATCACAGCAGAGTGAGGACACGGGGATAAAATGAAGAAGTTGTCAGTGACAGCAGAGGTGGTTGAGTTTGACGCCGAGGACGTCCTCACCTATACTTCCAACACCTCGGGAGACGCAGTGAGGACAGAAGGAAAGAGACAGCATCAAGGGTCATCAAAAAAAATCACTCACTCATTACTCAGCTCAGTATTCTTCCTGGTTTCATTGCAGTAATTCATCATTTCAAGTCAGAATGCTACAAAGAGTACAGTGCAATACAAGTACCATATGTACTGGAGTATAAGTCGCACTGTTGCCCTCTAGTAGCCATCAGTGTTACAACCACAAACATGCAGAATTTTAATATAAAAATCCCACTTTAATATGATTTGTAAACCCAGTCGCAGGATGAAAAAAAAGTCTGAAAATAGTACTGTATTTCCCTCATATTAAGGCGATCTTGGCGCTGGTTGTGTTCACTGACCTCCATAAAAAAAAATGTCAAAATATTTAAGAACGACTTTCTGAAGGTACGACACTGCACCATGTCTTGTTTTGTCGGAGCATTACTGCTACTGTAGTCATGGACTAATACTGTACTATACTGTGTCTGTAGAGAGAGGAGTAATTAGCATTGTGCTCCAGTGTTAAGTAATAGAGTATAAGGGCCACAAAATAACAAGCTCATAATGTGGATTTCTGGAGAAAAACAATAATTATAGTTAAATTTTGAAATTGCAAAGTGACAGATTAGATGCTCAGTCAGCAGGGATGTTGCCCCATGTTTGATTTTTCTTTTTTTTTCTAATGTGGATCCATCACTATCTACATTCTCTTCAGTCACATAAAGGGGCTGCAGTCAATCCCTGTGTTTGTGCCAATATGAACAAAATAATTTATTTTCTTTTATTGGAGGCAGGTTAAAAATTCAGTCTGTCTTTTTAAAAGTTCTTTAAAGTTGTCTGCAGAAGAATAATTAGCATTTGTGCCATAGTTAATAATTGGAGGAAAAGCCCGTAAAGTTAACACACGCTGCATTGTGGAGGCCTGATCTCACACACCACTGCTTTCCTACACACACACTCACACGTTCCGTGGTCAAATGAGGCACGAAGCACACACAACGGTCAGGGATGGAAGCATTTATTACCTTCGCCTCCAACAGTCAGTGTGTGTGTGTGTGTGTGTGTGTGTGTGTGTGCTCCTAAAACCCACCATGTGATCAGCAGCAGGGGAATGACATGAGCTCATCAGCTCCATTTGTGACATTTCACGGAAATCATGAATTCAGTTTGTCAGGTAGAAAAGATAAGGACGACAACCACTGTGTGTTCTCAGACGAAAATAAAAGGAACCGAAGAAGCCATTCAGAGTTTGTGTGTTTATGTCTGTTTCTGTGTGTGTTTTGTATACAAGGAAATGCCAACACAACACAGGAGTCACCGGTGGAGTGTGAGAGCAGGACCACGGCTCACATTTCACTGATCTGACAATATTGAGCAAAAATGTTCAACATGATTTTTAATTACAACAGTTTCTCCTCTGACAAGATACATATGTGAACCTACCACACAATGTCAGGTGATATTAGCAAAGAAGCAGCCTCTCAGGGAAAGTTAACATAAGCTGAGACCAAAGACACAGGGATTTCTTGTAGCAATAGGTTAGAGTTTCACTCATATGTTTCACCTCTGATGCTTCTTACTATAAATAACAAAAAAAATCAATGTGGAGTCATTTTCACAGCAGAATAACTAAAGATATTGGGAGAATATAATGAAACTTTAAAAACCTCCAAATCAACAACTACACCAAATAAATACATAAACTAAATAAAAAATTAAAAACCACACAGACAGTATAATACACAAAACAAAACCTTTAATTACTGTCATGTATTGTATTTTTAAAAATCAATTATTGATTTTATTTTGTTAAAAATGTATTAATGAAATATTACTCAGTGCATTCACATTGCAAGATCTTTCATTTTAAGCCGCTGGTGATATTTTTTCAGAGAGTGAACTTAAGCTATGACGACGCCTGTTTTTACAATTATTATTAGAACAGCACCATCTGGTGGATTTTAGGTGGAAATGCACCGAATGGCATTTTTTTTTACATCGGCTTGCAGATTTAAAAAATTAAAAGGGTAGTCTGCGTATTTAAATAACAGTTCAATAGTTTTTAATCGTAATCTGGGACATGTCATTTAGGACAAGTAAAACTACACTTCCTCTAACCTTTTAGACCAAGATGCAGGAAAGTCTTTCTTTGCCACTCCTTTGAAACCTTTAAAAATCCTAGCTATAGTTCAGAAGGCAGATTCTCTTTAATCATAATCCAAAAGAATTTTTTTTGCTCCACTTAAACATCACATGTTTTAATCCGTGCTACAAAGGCTGTCAGTCAGAAGTCAATCAACTCATCTGAAGTTATTTACACACATTGATTTAATTGATTCCTTAATTGCTGAATCAATTCACCTCAAAAGTCTTTATTTTGGTGTCAGTGTGGATCATCGATGCTCTGAGTGAAATCTTCTCCTGCGTACAGTCCGTAGTGCAAGGTATCCTTCTGGGCCGCAGCCCACGCCATCTGGAGACTGGAGAACCGAGCGGCCCAGTTACCCTGTGGGTCGACTGTCACCACCCCACCCAGTCCATTCACCCTGGACTTCATGTAGGCCAGGCCCATGTCACTGGCTTTCTCCACTGTGTGACCTGATAACGAAAAGACCACGATGTTATAAATTCAACTAACTCAACTCTGGACTGAGAAGAAACTTGAATATTTTCTGTGTGTCACCTTGTTCCATGTGGAACAGGATGAGTCTGGCCAGAGTGACCTTCATGATGACTTCTCCGTGGCCTGTTGTCGAAACAGCTCCCACCTGGTTGTCGGCGTAACCGCCAGAGCCTGAAAATCAAGACAAGAAGCAGACAGTCAGTGTTCTGTGGCTCTGCTGCCCCCTGCTGCTCATCATCTGGTATCAACACTGCATCGTCTTCCTGACAACCTGAAACTGAATTTTCACTCTGTTATTCCAGGACATTTCAGTTTCTCCAACATAACAGACATGTTTTTCGGTCATTCACTAATAAAACATCATCTTTTTAGAGACACTAGGAATAGACAGAAGACAGGAGGCAAAGGTGGAGGTGAAAATGCTGCTGAGATTCTCTTTAGGAGAGACAAGGATGGACAGGATCAGGAATGAGGTGATTAGAGGGACAACACAGACAGGAAGGTTTGGAGAAAAAGCTAGAGAAGACAGATTGAGATGGTTTGGACATGTTCAGAGGAGGGACAGAAGAATGATCCTAGAGATGGAGCTACCAGGGAGGACATGGAGATTGTTGGAGTTAGGTGGCGCTCTTTACAGCTTTTTTTTCCCAAATTTCAGGTAAAAACAATGACTTGACTTCTGACCTGACGGCTTTTCTTAGTGAAACTACAACAGTTTTTATTAGATCCGTTGTTAAGACTCCAGTCTTATCAGTCATTTACAGATAGGACAGTGATGAAATGACCGGTAGTTGGATTAACTCCAAGCATTATGAAACTTTGAGTCTGTTGTTTACGCCACAAAACAATTGATTCTAAGAGTAAAAAATATGGAGAATCTACTTGAAAATTGTTAGAAATTAACAAAATTCTACCAGTTGTTGGTGTAACCTGTCAACCATATACCTGACTTGAATCATTGACTAGTGTTCAGACACAGATGCCACAGAAACAACATGAAAACAACTTCAACCACTTTTGCAGAACAAACTTCTCATTTTAACATTTTTTTTTTGCCTCAACATTCAAGTTTTTCAGTCAACATCTTTCACACGAAAAACTAAACTTAGTCATTCATTAACCAGCCTGAGGGTTTACTGTCTAACCTCACGTTATCTTCTCCTGGTCGGAGGAAAAAAACACTCAATAAAAAAAAAACAAACACGTTAAGGTTCAACTCATCTGACCAATGCAGGGAGTGTCGCCCACACGACCCTCCATCTTGTTCAGCATTCCACCGGTGGAGGTTGCACAGGCGATGTTACCCTCTCTGTCCACCGCCACAGCACCAACCGTGCCCATCTTGCCCCTGCACAATAACACACAATAAAAAAACATATAGAAGTTGCTGTAGTGCCATCTAGTGGTATGTTAATTTTCAAAAATGACATGTTTTAGTATAAGTCGCACCTGAGTAAAAGTCAGAAATGAAGCCAGTAAGGGCTGAAAATATTTAGTTGCAAAAGAAATAAAAAAAATGCACTGAAACATTGTCGCTCCAGTCAGTTATTGTGCAAAGTTCAACATCAGACCATGTCTTACATTTGGGACTCCACAGGGTTGGCACCAGGTTCCAGGTTCTTTTTCCAACGCATACGGGAATATTCTGTGACGAGGGATTCCAGGGGAACTTCAGGAATGCCCATTTCTTGGGCGAACTTATTGGCGCCCTCTGCTGTTAAACACACATGACTGGTCTGCAAAGAGTTAAATGAACATCTTATAATGTCTCCTGCTAATGTAACGGTGATAGTTAAAGCATATTTTATAATAAGCATAAAAAGAGGTTTTCCTATTTCCAAATAAACCTTTTCCAGGTATGAGAAAGACAACAAATGCCTCCAAATGTTTGCATTTTATAAGAACATGATCTTTTTGCAGGATTAAGAACAGGTTCTCGCAGCAGTTCTCCTATGAATTTATCCCTAATTCATCCTGTGTGAGCAGGAACTTTCTGCAGTTGGATAAAAAACACAGATGTCTCTATTTGTTCTAATGTAATCATGAAGTAAAATGTTACTATAAAGACCAAAGCTGACCATACATTGGGTAAAATTTGACCTTCTGACCTTGTCCATAACTAGTCTCGCCAGTCGGACAGGATTAGCTATGTTGCGAACTGCAGAGACGGCGCCGCTGTCCAAAGATTTCCCGTCCATCACAATGGCGTCCATTTCTATTTCTCCCTTGACATTGAGCACAGAGCCACGGCCTGGACACAAAAGTCAGTAAAGTTCCCGTCTCAGGACTTGGTAATATTTGTGTAAATAAATACATGGAGTTAACAATTCGACTCCAAAGATAAAAAAGATCTAGTTCTTCTGAGTGAATCATCCAGACATCAATTATGTTTTTACCTGCATTATAAGATGGATTGTCCTCCATATGGGCCACTGCCTCCACCACTGCGTCCATGCTGCTGCCTCCACCCTGCAGGACGGCGTATCCTGCCCGAGTGGCTGCACGGACCCCTGACATTGACTGCTCTGCCCGTTCCCTGGGGACGGTGCCGGCCCCTCCGTGGACCACCAACACTGGCAAAAAGTCCATCACCTGACTGCAATAATAAAAACAGAATACAGTGCAACAAACTATTAGTTAGAATTTACTAACTAGTATTTATTAACATTAAACACCAACTATTGTGTTAACTTAAGAACAATGTTAATGCTATTTCATTTATTTTATTTTTTAAAACAAATAATACAACAAAATTAATTTATTACATCAGTTGTGTTGAAAATACAAACAAATATAATAACAATTATAATATGGCGTGTACATACAGTAAGTTATAATAGATTGTTTACCCTCAGACTGTATTTAAAAGCTAATGTTTCCCCATATAGCAGCGAAATACCTGCCTAAATTCTCAAACCGCACATTAATGAAGTCTAAATATTGTTTTCCAATTGTTGTCGAATATTATACTCACTCAAACTGAGCGGTTTCCCCATAAAATAGCAGCGATACGGTGATTTTTGAAGCATTTACGCGACACTCAGGTCTCTATGTAAACGAAAACGAATCGAAGCACCTTTAAGCAGCAGTGACGTCAGGAGCTAGCAAGTGTTTCCGGTCAGAGAGTCTTTCAATATAAAAGCTTTTAAGGTTGGCGTAATAGCTTGAATCATGATTATATAACTTCACTGTGACTCTTGAGTGTACGCTACACTAAAACTTACACTTCTTCACGACTAGACAGATAGATAAAGAGATAATATACATTTATAGGAGGTATAATTTTATAGCTCGAGGCTTTACATTATGGCAAATGTTACACTGTGCTTTGGTTTTCCGATTATAGTTATGGAGTCAAATTCTAGCGTCCTAATGCTAAATGCTAATTATTTCTTTATTATTTTGTCAATTTATTAGGTACAGAAATACCCATTATTCGTCAATACTTACCTTTTTTAATAAAAATAGCTAAAATTCTGCGTCTGCAGTTTTGGAGGCGTTTTTTCCCCTTTTAATATCATCCGTTAGAAGCTTTGAATAAATCATTGGAGACCTTCATATTTGAAGACTGATGTGTGTGTGTGTGTGTGAGTTTGTTTAATTTATACTCTTCGCGGGCCTTCAAAACCCACAATGCACCTCGGAGAAACCCGTCATTTCTTACGTGTGTGGGTTGGCTATATAGAGCGGGCGAGAGCGCGCATGAGTGGAGAGCCCCCATTCTCAAATGAGGGCTCCGCGCTCCCGACGCAGGAGGAGTGTGAGCGCGCTTGAGGGGCTGCGGTCCCATTGACGGTTCCGTCTCCCTGACAGCAGCATCAGCATCAGCATCAGCATCAGTGGCTGGGCTGGAAAACAAGCAGGAGAAGAAGAAGAAGAAGAAGAAGCCGCTTCCGTCGCTGCTGCGGCCGCCGCCTCGCCCTGCAACTACCGCACAGCACCGCAAACCAGACCGGACCGAGCGGAGACCTGACCCTCACCCATCCACACCCAACCTCCTGGCCGAAGAAGGCGAACAACAAGCAGGAGAGCGACGTCCACCGCCGCCGCTTCCGCCGCCACCGCCTCTTCCACATCCACCCCACCGCTCCAGCATCATCATCCCTGCACGGACAACAGCTGATATGGACTCCCCGTGAAACGGAGGTGGTGGAGGGGAGAAGCGGGCGGGCGGGCGGTGGGAGGGGGGTGGGGGGTGAAGACAGGAGCGGAGGCTGAGGAGGAAGAGGAAAAAAAAAACTACAAGCAGCCGGGAGAGGACCATCATCATCACCACCACCACCACCACCACCATCATCATCACCACCATCAACGTAACTACTACTACTACAGCTGTAGAGCGGACACTGCCGCCGCTGCCGCTGCAGCCGCCGCCGCTGCCGCCGCCCTGGGCGCCCCCCGACACCGCCATGGGAACTCCGCATCAGCCGCTCCAACCGCCGCTGCGTCCGCGGGCCATGTCGTGATCCGTGGGCTCCGCCAGCGGGTTTTCTATCCGTGATCCCGACCGAGGCGCGGAGGAGGAGGAGGAGGAGGAAGAGGAGGGGAAGGAGGGGGGAAGAAGAGGAGGAAGAAGAAGAAGGTGGTGGCGGTAGTAGAAGGGAAGATGTTCGCCTCCGTGGGCCCTCGGGGCGGCCCGCGCCCAGCCGTCACCTCGGCCATCCCAGAGCCGGACCTTAGCCATCTGACAGAGGAGGAGAGGAAGATCATCATGGCTGTGCTGGCTCGGCAACGGGAGGAGGAGGCGAAGGAGGAGGCCATGTTAAAGTAAGAGAGTGAGAGAGTGGGAGAGAGGGTGAGTGAGAGAGAGAGAGAGAGAGAAGGAGAGACTGGGCCTGGGCTCCATCAGGTCTCTGGTCTCTCCACCTTCATTCATTCAATCATTCATTCATTCATTAGTCATCCCGAGGCCTTAGAGTAAGGTCGGCTGCTGGTCCAGGGATCAGGTCCCTGGTCTATGGTCATCATATGGTCCTGGACTGTATTGGGACATATGCAGGACGCCTGACATGTTGTGGTCATGTGGACCGTACATGCCAACGTCACATGTTTGCATGTAGGCGTGAAACTTTCCCGCCTCCTTGGTAGCATCTTCCGATTTTTGGTCAGAGAGGACGCAGGTTTGGACCAAAACTCGCAAAAAGTACTGACGTTAGACCCAAAATTCTTGCAAGGAATTGGCAAAATCTGTAGAATTAGCATAGGAACAAAGCTAACCGTGAATATCAAAGTTGTAGTGAGTGTCGTATCTCAACGTACTTCACAGGTCAGCACCAAGAAACATCTAGTATCTAGGCTGGGGCTGATAGGGCTTCACACTAAGTTGGTTGGGAAGTAGTTACAAAATTGCAATACGTACGATGAGCGTAGCATGCGTTTTGAACGATAATTGTCCGAGTTGCAAAGGCCTTAAGAGTATTGGAGACTTTGGGGGGGACAATGTCAAAGAAGTACAGCTGAACTTAGTCAGTCGTCCTCCAGGAAATACGCTTCTGTGTGGAGTTCCGTCCAACCAAGCACTTCGTAAGCTTTCTTGCAACCAACAGTAACAATCAGTAAGGATCTGGGGTAGAGCGCTCTCTAGTGGTGTGTACAGTTAGACAGGGTACGACGTACTTCATCCCTGACTTTGGGCATTTGTTTGAACTTTTGCTGAAATGAAAAGAAAATGTTTTCAGACCTGGACGATGAAGCAGTGATGTAACAGTTAGAGGTGAACCGAGGTCATTACACAACACCTGACCATGTGACTAACAATCACAATATCACTACAAACCAACTGTTTCATCGGCAACATGTGTAACACACACGGACAACATCGCCACCTGACGTGAAGTGAGAAGGTTGTTTCCTGTCAACGCCAACATGGCCTGGCAATGACGCCACCAAAAAGAACCTTCTTTGATTTCTCCCCACAGACTTGGATTAGGGATTAGATTAGATTGTATAAACTGATCAGTGATCAGTGTTGACCAGTCCACTACTGTATTTCTTCCCTGATCACAGCGAGGTTTTACGGAACTCCAGTTTCCGATTTAAACTCCACAAGATGAACAACCAGATGGTTGACGACGGCCGGACTGGACTGAGCCGCGGTTCATTTTCCAGTTGTTGCCGATGACTCATGTTGGTGTGTGCGGTCAGTCAGGGTTAACTCAGTGCTTGGTTCGGTTGAGGAAGAACTCGGGGGGGAAATATAGGTGTGTCGCTGTGAAGCCCTGATTATCAGCGGAACCATACCTCCCTCACTCATATATGAAAATCCCTCCCCGGCCAAAGTCGTGACGAGCCTTCGCACAGGAGCCTGAGCGAAGTGACAACTATTCCAGACTTTACCTGACAGTTTTTTCATTGATGCATGCAGCAGCAGAAAAGCTGCAGCAGCTGAAGCCCCGGCACCAGAATAGTAGAAGTGAAGAAAAAAAAAAAAAACGGGAAAAGCTTCCCTGTTGGCTTTTATCTGTGCAGCATCCATCTCAACAGCTGTTGTTTGCAGCTCAGGGGTGCGGTTGAGCCTTCCCCAGCCTGTATGCACCGTATGTAGGCCAGTGCTCTTGCAACAGACATCACACAGGCTGTTATAGAACCAGTAGTCCTATAACACAGGAGGAGGGAGGGAGGGAGGGAGGTTGGAGGAGGAGGAGGAGAAGGAGGTGGGTGAGGGGTGCCTGCTGTATAATGTCGTTTTGAATCAGGAGTGACTTATTTCTTGCCGTGTGCATCCATACCATCACATGCTTGCACCTCCACCAGCATTGCAGCGTTGCAACCACGAACCTCCCCCCCAACCCCTCCCGCTGTGTGACCAGAGGAGAAAAAAAAAAAAAAAAAAGTTGACGCGAAGGCCTCTCTCACGTTTCCCAGCCTCAGCTGTGTGCATACATCGGCAGGCGGAGAGATATATAGCGCGACCCACCTAAGCGAGGCACTCCTGGAGCTTTACGTCCCTGTGCTATTTTAAGCCCCGCTGCGAGGACTGATAGCCCAGCACTGGAACTGAATATTGATTCATTGCATCTAAAGACGGAAATGTCCAATATATGTGTCGCTGTGCATGTAGATAACTCCAGTCTGAGTGGCTGTGCATCATTCTCACTGATGTACCCAAGACTGTGGATGGAGTGATGTCACGGCGTAGTGACACGGCACGCTCTCCGTACATGTGTGTCCTGAGCTTTGCTGGTTTCCCTGGTGGTTCTGCAGTTCATGGTGGTGTGGATTTAAGTCCATTGGAAACCCCTGTGCATGTGTGTTAGTGTGTGTAAGTGTGTGTGTGTGTGTCTTCATAATAGGATCTGCACTGGTTGACTAATACATGCATGGTGAGTGTACTTGCAGTACAGGCAGTGTGGGCTGTAATGCAGTGAAGTAGGAGAATATTCCGCTCTCATTAGTTGGTGTGATATCCGTCCGTACTCCGTGAGTAACTCCGGGGAAGTTGCAGCCTTTCCTGGTCGGGCAACCAATTCATAGAATCCTGTGATCTGAA
Source organism: Paraplagusia blochii (assembly GCA_016785265.1). Taxonomy (NCBI): domain Eukaryota; kingdom Metazoa; phylum Chordata; class Actinopteri; order Pleuronectiformes; family Cynoglossidae; genus Paraplagusia; species Paraplagusia blochii. The sequence continues at coordinate 23,861 of JAFBJS010000956.1, forward strand.
ACCGAGTTCTATGATTTGGAAACACGTTTGAGTCGTCATGTCCTCCATGAAGACATGTTGACTTCATAATACAGGTGGACCACGGGGACGCATCCCATCATTTGCTCCTTGTGGTCGTGCCCATTATTACAGTCTTCTGATGAAATAGATCTAGACCGCAGGCAGGCCAGTTCAACACACTTTGTTTGCCAAGGCAAGTTATTGGAAACCTATTTTCTAGGGACGTTCGATAATATATTATCGGACTGATATTAGCATAAATATTTGGTAAGATCAATGAGATTGTTCTCAGGATATATTATATCTGGGGACAGACAGATGTTGGATGTTTAGAAGTTAGGCCACAAACCTTTTGTGGTGGACAACGCATCAGGTTAGGAGCAAATACATGGAGCTAAATTGCTTTTAGTCTCCTCTATGCCATCCATAGGTAAAACACAGGTATTGCAGGAAAAAGGCAAACGCATAATCATAACAAATATTCTCCCGTTTTTCAAGGGTTGTCACAGCGAGTCAACAATTTCCTTTTTGTTTTCCCGCATCTTCGTTTTGGCAAAATGTTTTTACACCGGATGCCCTTCCTAACGCAACCCTCACCTAAAAAAACACCAGCTTGTGCTCCCTAGTGGCTGCGTTCATAATCACAATAAATAAGAAAACATATAATTTTGAGTTTGGTGGGCCAGATTACAAAGCCAGATGGGCTGCATCCGGCCCTCGGGCCTTGGTTTGCACATGCCTGGATTAGGCAGGGTTGGAAAAATCAAATATCAGCAAAAATTGATATCAGACTTCACTACTGCTGTCAGATTTTACTAAAAAGAAAAAAATAGTTGATATAATTCTCTGTGTGCTCTGATCTGAGCTTTTTGAAAAAGTTTTTGCATGAATAGGTTCACAATTTGCAGATCCCAGATGTGGTGACCACTGGTCAACCACTGTAGTGTCACACACACAGGGTTTGTCTTCATTCATCGTCAGTCTGGATATTTCTGTCTCATCCTCGGCCTCTGAACTGTCTCTTTGTTTTTACTACAAACAGATTTGAATTCATGGCCTTTCACACCTGAAATCTTTAGAAATAATGTTTAGATCAATCAATGTTGATTGATTGATTATTACTAAGTTTTAAAAAGAGTTTCACTAGACTCTGTCAAGATGAACAATAACGTCTCAAATCCACCAAATTGTCCAAGTCCACACTGTATTTACATGTATAAACATGAATAATCCCATGGATTAATCACAACCAGTGTGAAACACATGCAGGACAAGCACCTGGTATTGTTTGTCTTTCTGTTCCTTATCTCGATTAATCATGATTATTTGATTAATTGCGATTAGTTGATGAAATGATTATCTTCTAAACTATGATCTAAGTTTATATTCCTGCATGAAGCCCTCCTGGCAGAGAGACGTCCAGTCATGTCCGGTCAACGTTCCCTTCACACCTGTGTTTGCTGTACAGTAGTGTCGCCCCCCGGGGGCACGGCGAGGTTGCGGCGACTTAGTGCAGCTTCTGGATTATTCTTTACGCAGCGGCAGATTATACGTTCTCAGAGAGAACTAAATACGTCTGTGTGGCATGTCGGTATCATGAAGTGATAAGCTGTGGATGCAGCGGTCAGCAGAGGACGGGTGGAGCTGATGGGAGTCTGACGTCACTGAGTCTCAAAGAGTCAAAGGGTCTCCAGATTTAACCTTCTGATTCGTCCACGTCAACGGAAACAGTTGATTCTCACGTTGAATTTAATTTAAGAAACTCTTCAGGAAAGGTGGGAACTGAAACCAACGCAGCTCTACAGAAGCCAAAAGACAAATCTTTGTCCAGAAAGATAAAGGTCAGGACAATTAAACAAAAAACCTGTTCAATTTTTACTTAAATAATAAAAGATCAAGAATCAAAAAAGTCACTGAAACTAGCTTAGTCTAAAAATAACCAAGGTACTGAACCAGTGTTTTTTGCCAATTTGTTCGTTCTGAACAGAAACACTTTCTGGTTTTTGGTTCCACCGTAAAATTGACGTTCCCGAACTGGTTAGAACGAAAAATATTGTTCCCGGAACGGTTAATTACGATCCCAACAAGTCAAATACAATGGAGCCTCAGCTTTCGGACTAAATCCGTTCCAGGTTGGTGGTCGAGGTCTGAATTAATTTTTCCCATAAAAAAGATTCCATAAAAATCCGCGCTGGTCGTAGGTCTGTTTGTGTTGAATTCTGAACGAGAAAGAAAGCTGAAATTTGGTCCAAAGTGAAGGCAAATTTGTCTCAAAATTTTTGGTGGAGGGTCCAGTTAGTCGAGGGTTGAGGGACCACTGTAAATTGAATTTATGTACTTGCATATATTTGGATGCCTATGTTGTTTATGTCTCCAAGAAATTCCCCTTGACGTTGCATTTCGACGTGTCTGTTGTCGTCACAAACTATAAATGTCGTCTGATGTGATTCTCAAAATGTCTTTCCATCAAAACGCAAGAAAAATATATAGAAGTTGTTTTACTTTTGACTTTTACAAAGAAATACTGTTATTGATAACACATTCTTACCCATTTACAACAGTCAACGTTGACCAGTCCATCATTGGACATGGACAAATATATTGATATTGTGTCTGTAATTAACATTTTACTCATTGACGGACTTCAATATTGACCTCTTGTTGTTGCCTTTGAGACGTGACAGTAGTTGTTGGACAGTCTGATGGTCCAACCACTCTCTCCGTTCAGTCAGTCAACGTCACAGGAGGTCAACCTCATCAGGTCATTGTAGACTACCATAGACTGGACTAGGAGACCAAGGACTGTAGGCAGGGCAGGATATTAAAGAACGGAATAAAACCAGTATTAACCAGTTAGCATTAACTATCTTTTAAATAAATGTTTTCTGTTCCCAGATCAAAAAAAATCTAATGTTTCTGGTTTTGTTTCTGTTCCAAATAAAAACCTTTAATTTTTTGTGTAAAGTCCTGCTAAAAAGCCAAACATTTTTCTGCTCAAAATGGTAAAATCAGCAAATATACAGTAGCTACAGTTGTAGGATGAATTCAAGTTAGCCCCCAAGTCAACCTAAAAATGAACTAAAACTAAAGAAACAATTGCTAAATATGCAGAATACACTATAAAATATTCAAAGATAAAACATTGGTGCCAGGACTAAACCTTAGGTTGGACTTAAAAAAATAAAATAAAAAAAGAAATTAGTTTGATGTTGAAGCCGTGGCGACCGTAGACTAATATTAATGTGGAGTGTATAAATGAAGTAAACAAAAAACAAAAGAAAAATATGGAGTCGGACATGAGGGGAAGATTTTTGTGCTGACAGCAGCTTCCTCACTTTTGTGTATTTCAGAGAAGAGAAGCCTATCCAAGCGAGAACGGTGAACCTGGTCGGGCAGAAGAAACCTCCGCAGCAAAATGACGTCAGGTGAGTGGCAGCAGCAGAGTCCGGTCCAACGCTGATGGGACTGGAAATGAGTTTGGGGATTGGGCGCCGACTGTCTCTGCTTTCGCGTCACTTTGACGTCACGTCGTCCCATCGGCCTGTGACAGTCTCCCCGAGAGCAGGCCGGCCGCGTCTCGCCTCACATCCACGCTTTGTTGTGAAATCTATTTCACACCTCGGATGAGTCAACATCATAAGTGATGAACTTCCATTCTGGTGTCTCTGTCTTTCCAGGGTGACTCAATTAACACTTGATTACCAGTGTAGACTCCTCATTTCAATTTTTTAATTTGGAGATTTGTGAAATATGCCTTGAGCCCCCGAGTCTCCGTCAGGAAAGACTCTTCCGCCGGAGCACGGATCCCGTCGCTCATCGATCGGCCGCAGACTATCGGTTATGTAAAGACGGACAGGATGGGTGCGATTATCCGGTCCAGATCCTGTTGAGTCATCGGAGACGAGCTGTTGTCGTAGGTTGGACGTCTCCGGATGGAATCAGATGCTCAGTTTGTCTCACGGTGTTTTTTCATGAAGCTCTGCTGCCAAGCTGTTTGTCTGGAGGAATGATTTCCATCGCTCGCGTTGGTATCTGAGGATTTTCTTTGTCGATTTCGAGTCTTAAGTTCAGTTCAGTTCATAACCTGTAAATAAAAAAACCTCAGGCGTCGAGATTGAACCTTCATGAATATGTCAATGCAATATAGATATTGAAGAAAATAATTGATAAAAATAACAATAAATAGAGATGTAAAAAAAACCAGACAGACGCAGCTCCAGATGGACTGAGAACGATATTTAAAAGTTTTTATCGTCATCATCTCTTCTTCTTCCCCTTTCAGATTGTCCCTTCATTAGGGTTTGCTTCCCCCTGTCCTCCCTCACTGCCTCCATCAATCTCCTCTTTGTCTCCTACCTCATAGCTCCATTATTCTTCTACCAATGTATCCACTGTCCCTCCTCTGGACATGTCCAAACCATCTCAATCTGTCTTCTCTAGCTTTTTCTCCAAACCTTCCTTCCTGTCTGTGTTGTCCCTCTAATCACCTCATTCCTGATCCTGTCCATCCTTGTCTCTCCAAAAGAGAATCTCAGCATCTTTGACTCCTCCACCCCCTGCTCTGTCTCCTGTCTTCTGTCTTTTCCTAGTGTCTCCAACTTCCATTATCTACGAAAAAAGGAAATATGACGCTTCCTTTAAACACGTTTTTTCCAGCACATTCACTAACAAAGGTGTTGTTGACCACAAAACTTCTCCAGTATGTCCATGTTACTGTAGACCAGGTAAAGGTTAGCTAGCTAAGTTTTGCAGTTGGGTTAAAGGTTAGCTTTAGCTGGAAGGATGCTTCCAATCTCATCTCTAATTAGTCCAGGATTGGAGGCTGGATGTTCTGGTCAGGAGAGATTCCTGTTAATGCTTCACTCTGAGTGTATGTGTGTGTGTGTGTGTGTGTGTGTGTGAAGTCTGGTTATTTGATCAGCGCTTGTTGAATTGCAATCATTACTGCGAGCGGACTGTTGTTTTTACTCTTTGATGTTCTATACCAGCGTCTCCGTCCTGGAGGCTCATTTGCTCGTCCAATCGCTGCCAACCTGCGTTGGTCTCCACTCTCGCTGACTTCTGTAGCCCACCACGTCTTCTTCTCTCTCTCTCTCTCTCTCGCTGATCAAAGGATAAAGGCTTGTTTGTGTGCTAACTGTGTGAAGTGTAAGTGTGTGCATGAGTACAGTCATCAGAATGAAGTGGGATTACAGAGTAAATCAGCTGGAGGACGACTGATGCTCCTGGGAATTACAAAACTGGCCCCCGCCCCTTACATTGTTACACAATTAGAGGTTTTTTTTTCCTCTATACAGTCATTTTCACACCATTCACTGACACCAGTCCTGTGGTGACAGTCAATTACAGTCGTGGAAGAATATTATTCAATCCTTTTCGTTTTAATGCCTGGTTCCACCTGAAGAACACATGGAAACAAGGAACTTTTAGTCAGTACGATGTCATGGCTGTTGATGTAAGAACTTGATGATGATTTTGGTTCCATCAAGACAAGGTTGTCATGAAATCAGTCCAAACCAATGCACCTTTAGTGGAACAAGGCATTAAAATGAACAAGAAAACAGCAGGGTGGTCTAAACTTTTTACTTCCATGATAGTCTGTACAAACCACTGTGTGAGCTGCTGCCACCTAGTGACTGGAGTCTTGTTATCATTCAGGCATTACTACCGCGTCCACTTTTTTGTCCACTAAGCCGTATTTCTGTAGAATTCTGGGAGTTTTGATGCTTTAAATCCTGGGAGATCTTGAAAATGGAGTCTGACTTTATGTCTCGATTGTTGAGGTTAAAGAGTTTCTTTAGGCGACTGGACCTTCTCCAGATCTGAAGAAGCCTCATGGATGGTGATGAAACATTTTCTGAAAAACATAATGTCCAGTTGTCTAACCCTAACTCTTCAACTTTGACCAGGATGACACTGAATCCTATTTATTATTGACATTTAATTTAATCACTTAGTACAATGTATTTCAGTTAGAAGAATTACCGTAATTCACAGAAAAAAAGCAGTAACATACTCCGCGTCAAGCCATATATCGCTTAATAGACGAGCAGTTTGTTTCTCAAAGAGAGCTCCATGGTTCATGACTTCCTACCACTTCGCCACAATAAAAGCTCAGTTCACTGAAAGTAAAAACATACAAGCTGTCAAAGATGAAGGCTAGTTACGGATTAATAATTTGACACAATTTCAAATTAAAATCTAACTCTGAAAAGACAGTTTCACCCTCAAAAGCACTGCTAACATCATTGGACTCATGCGACTCCAACTTGTTCATATCTCCACACTGGAGCTCATTCCTCTGCTAGAGCACCATGGTTTCACTGCAGTGTGAGATGTTTACACTTCACAGCACTGAGTGTGATGGAGCAGGTGTCCCCTGACAGCAGGGAACCATGGCGATGGCCCAGCCGCCCCATAATAACCTCACTGAGCCTTGAGATTGGCCAGGAGTCATTTCCTCACTTCCTTTAGGGTTTGGCTAACGTCCTGGTCCTCCCATGAGCCTTTGCTCCAGCAGGGACCAGAGTAGGGACATGCACACACACACACACCCACACACCAAGCAGTCACACCTATGAGTGAGTCAGGACTCCAACCTCATTCAGTTGTAGCCAAACACTGAATGGCAAGACAATAAAAAAAGGAAAAAGTGGAGAAAGAAATGTAAAATACTTAAACAAGCTTTTATTTTGAAATTTATTTGGGGTAATTTTGTCTAGCTTTAAAATGTATTTTTTTCAGTTTTACAAAGTGTTAATGTTAATTTTCTGAGTCGTGGTTTTTTAACTGATACAAAAATTATTTTTTTAAGAAATAAAAAATGCTAACAGAGTTGCTAATGTTTTTTAAGGTAAGGGGTTAGATGGAAGTGTGTTGGATTAATCCAGGTGGCGCTGTGAGTTAAATATATATACCTACACACACACACACTATACATGCTGTGTACTGTATGTCTGTGTGTGTGCGTCCTACTGTGTAACGTGGTTGCCAGGCCATATGGAGCTCTGTCTGGGGAGCACACTACCCACTTAGTTCTGCTGTTGGCTCTGCTTCTCTCTCCATCTGCACCTCCACCACTCACTCTCTATGTCTCTCTCCCTCTCTCTCTCCTTCCCTCCCTGGACATTTTAAGTGTATATTTAACAGCCATGGCTGAACTCAGAAGCATTAGCTTCTCTGCTATGAACAAATCATTACAGTTCTAATAAATAATGAAATGGACAATGTCTTCTGAGTTCAACGCAACCTGTTTTTAATACAATTATCATTGCATTTTGTCGTTTTTTTCCGTCATTTTTCATCTTTTAACTTAATTAACTATTCAGATCAAATTGTAAAAGTCTGGATTTTATTTTGAAATAAAACTGGAAAGCGCACCTGCCTGGTCAGACACAATATTTATACATTCTGTCTCGTAAATCAGTCAGAATCCAGGAAGTCGTTGTGTGTTTTCCTGTACAGTTAAGGCGACTGGTCTCCACTGCAAGGCATACTGCAGCAAAGACAGGAAATTGATTCTGGTTTGGACCCAAACCAGGGGGAAAAACCTGCTTTAAATTACAGTAGATATACAAACCGTATCAGTTATGACTTTCACCACGATGTTTTATATCAATACAACTTTAAATAATCTACGTATCACAGATTATTCCACCCTTTTTTCTACGTGTTCTTCAAAACTATCAAAATCCACATGCACAGTGAATGCAAACCGGTTGAAATAATATTCCAGACGTCGGTGATGGTGTTAAAAGTGACTTGCGTTGAATTAAAATGGATAGAATTGAATTAGCAGCCATGAAGTTGTGAACCAACCCTAATATGAACATGTCCAGTGTGAAGCAGCGAGGATTAGGCCGTAAATCAGATTTGGACAAGTGAACATTCAGTCTGGGTTCATTCACCCTTTGGCTGAACGAGGCTGATAAACAGGATTATTGATTTGTTGATGGCTGGTTGTAACACAGGGTTGAACAGGCAGCAACAACAACAACAACAACCACCATTAGAATATATGCTCATCAGTCCCAGTCAGTTTCAGTGTCATTTCCAGACTCAACGTGGGACAAATGACACGGAGAATAGAAAAGAATAGAATAGATCAGTTTGTAAAAGAGTGTGAAATATGATCAGTAACATTGGAAACAGGTTTAATTGATGAATTTATGACCATAAATCCAGACACACTGGTAACAACTAGAAACCAGTTCCCAATTTTAGGGATCCTAAGGGATCAATAAAGTTCTATCTATCTACCTATCCATCTATCCACCTACCTATCTACCCATCTATCTATCCATCTATCTACCAACCTACCTACCTACCTATCTACCAACCTACCTACCTACCTACCTATCTACCCATCCACCTATGTATCTACCTACCTACCCATCTACCCATCTATCCCTCCACCTATCTATCTATCTACCTATCTATCTATCCATCCATCTAACACTCCAGGCCAGCAGGTGGCAGTAGCGCACCTACATTTGCTTACAGGCCACAAAGAAGTTTAACTGACTGACATTGGAGCACAATCCAGTTTTGTAATGGAAGAGTAGCCTCGACAGATATTTTCACAATAAAATCTTGAATGAAATCATAGTTTTGCACAAATCTTCACAAGCAACGATACCAGAACGGAGGTTAAACCTGACGTTTCGGATGCAGACGTGAAAACAGTTCTCAGGTCCTTAAATGTTGGATAGAATTATTGATATCAGGCGACGACAGCAAATGTAGGACAAGGATAGAAGGAGGTTTGGAGAGAGGAGAAGTGAGAGCACAGACGAGTAGCTCAGCATGACGACTGCTATGACGGAAGTGCAATGAAGGGAGGACAGGGACAGAGGAGGAACTTTTGGAGGTTTGGCTCGGTGAGACGGAGAGAGGAATCTGTGTCTCTGCTGCCATATGGTGATCAGCACACGCTGCATACATGCACTAATGGTGACGAGGTGTGAGCGCAGCAGGAAGGTCGCTGCATTTCATTTACAGATCAGCCTTTGTTCTTCAACCAGAGCAGCGTTTATTAATTACCACAAAGTCCAGTCACCGAATTTTAGCACTTCCTAGGAATTCAGGAGCTCAAGGAGAAAAGACTGACCATCTGTGATGGCATCCAGGTTTCAAAAATCCCAACTGGTTTAATGACGTTTCATTGACATTTTGTTGCATCAAAAAGAAACACCTGCAGTAACATGTGGCTGTTGTCTTGTCTTTGTCTTCTTAAACATGAGGAAGCAAGGAAGAAAGGAAGGAAGGAAAGGAAAGCAAACTCCTTGTCATTGTGTTCCAAACCAAATTTGCCAGCACCAAAGTGAACAGTGTGTAGCTGTAAGGGGCGCCCGGGGAGCAGTGTGTAGGGCAGATGCCTTGCTCAGTGCACCTGAGTGGCAGGTAGTGGACTTGAACCTGAAACCCCCTGGGCCCAGCCCTGCCTCCCCAACCACGAAGCCACCACTGATAATTCTAGTAGAATATGTGAAACTCCAGGGTTCACCTCATGGGCAAGATCTGATCCTGGTTAGGGAGGTTAGCTCCTAGTACCGCACCACTTGAATGAAGGTTCAAGAGGGGACGGCGCAATGCAGTGTGATTTGGGTGGCGGTGGTGGAGACTGCTGCTGAATAAGTGGGCGGAAGATGGACTGATGTGAATCATTGTGGTTCAAATGTATTAAGCGGACTTGAGTCCAGAAGGTTTCAGGTTCTAATCCACCAATCTGAACCATTTAACCAATGGGCTAACAACCCACCCTAGGTCTGGTGCAGTGTGATTTGGGTGACAGTCGTGGAGACTGCTGTTCCCGCACCTGGCAATGAGTTAGCGGATGAAGACGAATGAATGAATGAATTCCCTGGTGTATTGTTCCAAAGTCCCGGTGATATCGCGATATTGTTGTCACTTTCTTGCCCATTTCTACGATCACAAGCTCACCTAGCGTACTAGTAGCATATGTTCCTGGTTCCTGGTTCTTCTTCCTGCAGAGACCTCATCACACACTTGAACTCCAGGGTTTTTTCCAGCGACAGCAGCAGCTTAAGAAATGTACTTTCTGACCTGTTTTGCAACCTCAGATGCGACTGTGGAGACAGATTAAGGTTCCGACGTCGTGAGCAATGCCAGAACACACACACACACACACACACACACACACTCTGAGACACCGTTGCTGCAGTCCGGAAACCCATTTCTAATTCTGGCTTGCATTTACCTTCCATTCAATTTTACAAATAGCGCAGGGAGGAGGAAACTTTTTAATACTGGTCTATTATAGGAAACCAAATGAGTTCCAATCAATCTTGGAGAAGACGTCTGTACAGTAAGACAGAGAATGAGAGACAGAGACAATAGGTATTAACACAGTGATCCTGACATTTGGAGGCTTGAACCTTCACGCTCACAGGACGACCAAGAAACTTGAAGAAGTTCAGTTGTTGGAGTTGGTGGAGGAAAGGGAGGAAAACCAGGGGCCGAGTCACAGCACCTAATTTGTAAATGGGCGCGATTTTCCCTGACGTTGACTCATTGTTATTTGATTCATGTCTGCCTGCCGTTTGAAGATCGATCCAGGAGCTAAAGGAAGTGACTCACGTTTGGCCTGAGATGCCTGAGTCACTACAGGAAGAGCTGAAGTTGTTGGCTCCCGGCAGCCGACTGGATGCCACCCCGGCTTCATCAAAGCTCTGGGCAGGACAGCGTTGGTTGATGGACTGAAGACTCAGCTTTTTTCTCAGACGCATCTACTGTAACGTCATCAGATCATCTTTAACCTCCTGGAATTGTTAATCTTAAACTTTAATCTGAATCACAACTTTTTTGGAACAAATGTTCAACCAGAGGTGAACTAGTGGTGAAGATGAACTCCAGCCGTAGAGATGATCAGGATCCACTAGTCTTCTAACCAGAGGAGAGGGTTTTTTGATGAGATGCCAGTATGTCCTTGGACAAATACATATCGTAAAAGTGCGGTGATAACATGTGACCTGTTTTCGTCTGAAGCTTCGTCTTGTATCTTGTATCTTTTGGTTGTCCAACTTCAGAGTTCTCCAGAGAAGATCCAACTCCACGGCCCAGTCCTACGGTCTTCTTACTGTCACCCTGTAACCACACCCTGCAGCCATGGAGCTTCATCCAGAGCTTTTACCTTTTATAGTCAATTATTTTTCCGGCTTTTCATGCATGGATGAAACTTTGATGATTCTGGTCCAGAAATCTCACCTAATAATTCATGGGCAGCTGTAGAACCATGTAGGCTACGTGCAGTAATGTTTCTCTGGGAGTAAGATGACAAACAGGGGGCGCCCTGTGAGATGAATATATTCGGTTTTCTCATTGTTCAATGACCATGGCCTTCTGTAAAGTTAGTCGTGGAGCTTCTGCCTCGCCTTCCTCCTCCTGCTCTTTTCCTCCACCTCCACCTCCACCCTCCTTCACTTTACACCCATTCACTGCTTTTACGAGGAGGGAACCAAAAACAGCCTTTCCTACTAGCGGATGTATCGTATTCCTCTGTTGTGAAGGGAATTCCTATAATAATCATATTTCCATGATGAATGACAAAAGAGCTCATTCATCTTCTGCTGCCTCTTCCTTCAGGAGTGAATTATCGCCTCCATCCACTGATGTCTGTCGTTCAAGCAACAATATTTCTGTTATCAAAAGTGAACAGGATATTTTTAAAAGTCTATTTTAAGATATTTCCTAAATGATCTGCTTCGTCCTTAAAACACGCACCTTTTTATTCTGGACACAGTGAAGGTTTGTCAATTTTACTTTTCTGTCTTCTTGTCCTGCTGCTCAACGACAGTATAAATAATAATGCTTCCGTCACCTTCCCTAACGAGCTCGTTCCCAGCGTTCCCGTCACATTCCGCGCCGTTTGCTTTGATCACGTTCAACGTCCGTGTTTTCTCCAGCGTCCGTCCCTCTGTCTGTCCACCTGTCAAATGTTTTCATCTCCAGCCACTGAATGTTTTTTGATGCCGTCTTTTGATTTCGGTTTTCATCCTGGAAAACACAGCAGATGAAGTTGATGAGCAGTGAAAACGTTGAGTTCTTCACTTCAGTTCCTGAGGGACCTAACGATTCAATTCTTCCTTCTCTAAAAATTGGAAATTTGTTGCATTTCTGCCACCTATTGGCCACAGATAACTGTGGCAAATTATCATCTTGCGGTATTGCGACATCACGGCCTTCTAGCTGGCCCTATGAGGGCTACGCTCTCCCGGGAGACAGTGTTGCTTGATGAGCCTATATTAAGGGTGGTATAATGTAAATGTGTGGATTCTCTAGTCCTGGTGTCACTGATGTTATTGTGAGGCGTATTTATTTGACGTCAGAAGACTATGACGTCACCGAAGGCCTACGGTTGAAATGCATGAGCCACTGATATAATCTATAAATTTATATAGAGATTTTGGAAAATAATCACCAAACAGCAACGATCATTAATTAACATTGAGGGTGTGAAACGCGGAGGTGGACGCGTGAGTTTGTCGTAGCTGTTGGTTCCGTCACAGAACCAGGAGTTGGGAGGAAACGCAGCGAGAGTCGGGGATAAAGACGGTAAATCCTGCTGTTCGGCAGCAGCAGGTGAACTCTCCCTGACATTTTGCTGCTGCTCCTAATGCCTGTGTGAGTTTGTGTGTCTGCGTCTGGCAGTTATTAACAATTCTGAGAGCGGGTTGTGTTTTACCTACGGAGTCTGTCAATGTCTGGGAAGGGTCTCTGTTTCACCCTGATGTATTTGGAAGGAATGCCTGGGTTTCTCCGTTCTGTTTGCTGCATCAAGGGCTGGAATCCGGGACTTTTTTTTTTTTTTTTTTCCTGTGGCATTTTCCATGTCACCGTTGGGAGTTGTAGTTTTCAGGGGCTGAGCTGAGCTGATGGGGGAGGAGGATCCAGCGTTAAATGCCACTCTGTGAGTATAGAACAGTTGTTTCTGCAGCCACGGTGAAGGAGACGGTGCTCAGTGGATTGGTCCTTATTTATGTCATTGTTCTTTCATTTATTGAATTTGTTGAGCTGTGTTTACAACATCAACGTCAACTCTTCTGGTTTATGATTGGTCAGCTCCAAGACTTTTACTTCTGTGACCTGTTCCTGCTGGTGTAGCTCCAGTCGTTGAGAGCTTTAGGGAGGGATGAACTTTCACCCAGGAAATTGTTGAGGGATTTGTTTTGACTTAATTCCTTATATTATTAATGTATGTGCATCAGGACGTTCAGTTCATTAAAACATTTAACTTTGACAACTGTCATCACGGTCTGTAGGTAAATCACAAACAAAAAAAAAAAATGGCCCAAAAAGTAGGACAAAAACCCTCCATGGACTAGGATCAGAAAATAATTCGACTTTACATCGAACTCAGCTCCCTGAATGGTTGGGACGGTGGTCTTTCGGTGGCGCCCCCTTGTGTAAGGATGGGACTCTTCACATTTCTATGCTGTTGTTTTGCAGAGGCATCCAGCAGCAGCTGACCAGCTACAGGGAGACCGTGATCAGACAGGCCTCGTCGGCGACGGGCTCGGCCGTTCACCGGGACGACGCCCCGACCTGCGGCATCTGCCACAAGACCAAGTTTGCAGACGGCTGTGGGAACCTGTGCTCGTACTGCCAGACCAAGTTCTGCGCCCGATGTGGGGGCAGAGTGTCCCTGAGATCCAACACGGTAAGGCATCACGCTGGAGCAGACACGGGCAAAATAAAGCCCGGGGCCCAGATGTGGCCCGTTCAGCGTTGTAATCCGGCCTGACCAAATTATAATTATAATTCTGTGTTTCCCTGCATTCCCTATAGATGGCATGAATTTAAGCCTTTATGGATGACTTAAGAGTCAACTCAATAGTTCTGACCAGGCCCTTGGGACCAATTGCGAATCAAAAAGTTTGCCTTCGTCTCTTCCCTTTAGAAAATGGAAATTTTTATCAAAATCTTTGACAATTTCCTGTTCTCCCTCATCCCGATGTTCTTCATTTGAGTTATAAGCCAATTTCAAAGTATTTGTTTCATTTTTTTTGGTACCTTTTTTTGTTTTTGTTGGAATTTTTGTGTCTTTCCTCAATGTGAAAATCTTACAGTGCAAGTAAAATGTGGGTAAAAAATGATTTTGTCTCCATATAAGTATTTTTAGGCACCAGGTGTTAGTGGTGAAGTCCTATATGCACAGCATATATATATATATACTGTATATATGTGCTCATATAAATATATATATATGCGGTGGTGTGTGTTGTTTGTGGTCTGTGGCTCCGTGTCACTGTGACCCAGGCAAGAGCTGGTAAAGGTTAATTGGGCATTAGACTGCGCTGCCAACAGAAGGGGGCGATCTCTGACTCCGTCTCGGTCTCCCCGGGGTCCGGAGGTGCCCTATACAAACACAGCAGGGTCTGATGTGTGTTTGTACATGTTTGTGTGTGTGTGTGTGTGTGTATAACTGTCAGCATGGAGTCTTCCGCTGTAATAAGTGACGTCCTCTCTTTCACCTTTTCCCCACCTCACCTACGTGGTGATACACACACTCACACACACACACACACACGCTAATTACACCCAGGATGACTCTGGTGGTCTGGTCTGGTTGGGGGTCCTGGGTGGCACCTGTATTCAATGGAAAAAAGGTCTCCTGAAGGTGGCGCTTGCACTTGTACACACTTATTAATACTCATAGGAATTTACACAATTTCAAAAGCGTTCAAATACGAGCTATCGGACAGATGATTATTCCGATCTATGACCACGCAACTTTTCCGCCATTTAACCCAAGCTTTGGTCAAAGGACCGGGTAACGATTGGACAACCGAGCTGTGGACAACATAGTATTAAGGATGTAAATAATTAAGCTGTTGATGAAAACACGACTAAAACATAATATTATGAACCAACATTGACTTCACTCCCTAAAGTGTGTGTGAAACAGGAGAAGCCGACGCGTCGTTCCTCGATTCTTTCCTCCGCACTGTACAAATAACAGCTTGTGGTTTTGGAGAAAGATTAAGTTCCGATTGGTCCTGACTGTACCAGGAGGCAAACATGGACATCTGTGTCACTGTTCAGGAAATTTTCCATTACTGCCACCAAAAAAAAAAAAAAACACAAAAAGCAATCACAGAGTTTTTGAACCTGACACAAAGCCAGCAGAATATCTCAGAGTCTGATCCAAAAAAACCTTAAAAAAAAAACAAAAACAGGCCTTCAAATCTCCCGACATTTGGTCTAAAATTAAAAATGACTGAACCTGAGGTGGGTTTGATTTTTTTTCTACGTATTAAACAGACACATGGCGCCAGGTTGAGCTGTACATCAGAAATATACATGTAGACAGATGGAAGGTGTGTGTCAGAGTGCTGCGTAAGGCTGTAGGATCATTGCCATGCTTTCAGATATCATCATTACTCAAACTGTCTCTGTCTTTCTTTTCATTTTTCATGGTTGGCTGACTGGGCTGCAGCAGGACAAAGTGGTGAGTGCTTTGCTTTTTTTCTTTCCTTTCATTCCTCCCTCCCTCCCTTCCTTCCTTCCTTCCTTCTTTCTTTCAGGGCTACATTATTCCGCCTGCAGCCTGTGGGACTATCCATCATAGCCTCCTCAGACAGACTGTGTATGTGTGAATGGTCCTGTATCATGCATGTATCCGTCATTCTGTCTCCGGGCGTCTGTTTTCATGCACCGCCGTTTAAGAAATTAGCAACGTTCTCCGGGCAACTTGCCCTTGAAAAACCTCTGAAATCTTCTGTTATAAAGACGTTTAAAAACCCCGTAAAGTTCAGCTCATGTATCGTAAGACTTCTTGGAGTACAAGTCGCACGGCCAGAAAACGGGTGCCCTCTAGTGGCTAGGCATGAGTATAAGCGTCAAGCCCAGCCAAACGATTTAAAAGCCTGCGACTTATAGTCCAGAAAATACGTTGTTCAGAGGAAAAAAAAAAGTTTTCAAACATCCCACTAGCGTGACCGTGTGCTAATGGCAGAACTACCGAATAATTTGATGATGTAACAGTTTAGAACAAATTAGTTAACATAAGTTAATTCTTGACTTGATGATTTTCTTTGTTTTTCTTTTAAATAATACATTTAAAAAAGTTATATTTCTGTCTGTTTATTGTAGCCACACCTTTTGAAACAAAAGATATTTACATTGACATAATATTTCAATATGTCAAAATAAAAAAAAAAAAAAAAGAATTAAAAAAAATGTCAAAAACCCTGCAACGTATAGTCCACAAAATATAGTACGCAAGTCGCAGGTTTTTAAATCATTTGGCTGGGATTGAAACTCATACTCAGGTGCAATGTCACTAGCCACTAGAGGGCACTAGTGCAACTCATACATGTTTTTTTTTTCCTCCCTTCATTACCCATTTTCCGGCTGTGCGACTTATACTCAAGAAGTTTTGTCCTGTTTATTTAGAATTTAAGAATTATTTATCCACAATGTCAGAATGAAAAAAAAAAACATAAATGGTTTTTTAAAACTTTTGGTATCCAGTCAGGGGCCAGACTGGACTGCGTGGTGAGTCAATTCAACCTGTGGGCCCCTAGCTGGTTACCACACCTCTAGATAGTTTTTCAGTGTTGGTGTCAACCCCAACCGTGGACTGCTTCTTCTTCCTGAGATCAAGCTGATGTAGGGAAGGCCTTTCACTCCACCCTCCGTCTGTGCAGTTGTGTCCAGTTTACAGCCGTATGTGGCCCTGGCCACGTTCCCTCAGGGCAGCGTTCCAAACTGGCACTTGGATGATACTTGGCCGTGGCCCCCGCACCACGGCTGTCCCAGAGTGCTTTAGTGTGTCGCACATAACTGTTCTCAGTCCTGTGCTAACCCTCAGTACAACCATCAGCCACTCTGAAGAAGAAGGTTCTGGCAGGACGCTGCTCTGTGTAGCAGCCACTGTAAAACTGGTCGCTGTCCAGCTTTGAAAAAGCTGTTTGACATGGATTCATTTAATTACTGAGCATTTGATTAATCTGGCCTGGCACAGTGGTGGAAAAGTGAAAAGTTATTTCACTTATTTTTTTTTTCTTCCCCGCAGTTGGAGTGAAAATGTTGGCCTGAGGACAAAGTCAATTTCTGGGCTCGTGACGGCGTTCGGCACATTTACTGATCACATTTTTGCGATATTGATTAAGTGCTTTTTAACGGAACTTTCTGACACTGTGCGGTTCCTTCTTCATGGAAAGGGATATTTCTATAAGACTTTAACATATTAGATTCATGAAAAATACACAATCTACTGAAATCACTGTGTTTTTTTTGTCACAGTGACGATGACTGAACGTTGATTTTTACTATATTTTCAAGTCAATCCTGTTTAGTTGTACAGCCTGAAAATGACCAGTAGTCAATTTGAATCACACTGTTAAACATCAACTATGAGTACGGGAACATTCACCGAAGCTCAGTTAAAGTCCGATTTTTATCCTTTTTCTTTACATACACGACACTAAAAACGTGATCTCATCCATTTTGTTTTCCTCCGTCAACGCCAACGATGCCATTACTAAAATGAAACTGACTTCAGGAGAGATAGCAGACAAATCAAGTACTTCAACCAGACGTTGTTAAACTTATTGGATATAATAACTTCACAAGGCATGTGTTTTGGCACAGCGCCGCCCTGCAGGTTAACAAACTTTAGGACAGTGATTCTCAGCTGGTAACACAGGTCCTCCAATCAGGCCTGCAATTGGATGAAGACATTTTTTTTTTACTCAAATTCCATCTTCCTCTCGAGTGTCAATGATTCCATTCATCGGGAAATAGTTGTGATAACAGTAGATGTGCTGCAGCAGGCTACCTCTTGGTGGCGCCAAGCCTGTGGTTGCTCTAGGAATCAAACCACTCCCTGCTTGGGAACTCCACATTGGTCCTAAAACTGGACACAAATCAGGAACAAAAAAAATGAGACTCCTAAGACTCATCTGCGGAGGCAAAAATCTTTTTGCCATCTGTAGGAAAAACTTTGGACATGAACGGGCCACATTTGGCCCCCGGGCCTTTGCCCATGCCTGGCGTCGAACCACAGACCGTTTCTCTGCACATCTGTGGCCACACATCAGTTGAAAGACACAACTTCCTTCCGCCAACATGTTTGTGTTTTGCGTGGACACTGAGCTGTGATGATGTCTGCTTCAATGCTTCTTCACTTCTTCAGGAAGTTGAGTTTTTCGGAGACAGAACGCTGCAGTGTGTGTTGTGCGTTAATGATATTCAGGGCTCATTATCTGCAGCCACAGCCGAGGAGACGAGTGTGTTTTTCTCACTAGACATATTGTCAAAGTCTTGATTCCGTCCCTTGGGGGACACTCCTTCTGTGGTGTCCCCTGAGACACGGAATGAAAACTGTCACCACAAAGAGGGTGAAACCCTCACTCTGTCTCCATCCACTCGTCTCCCGCTCTGTTTTCACACCTATCAACGTTGTTTCCACTACATCTGCCGCGTCCACGTCAATGTGACAGGATTTTTTTTTAAAGCCCATCTGTGTTTGTCTGTCAATCTGGACTGTCCTTGTCCCAGTATGTCCAACTTTACTGGAACACACTCGGAACTTCTTCACAATTTTACTAGTTTGGCTTCTTCGACATCTCTTTGGTTTTCCTGCGTACGGTCCAGGATCAGGTCCAGGGTTCACTCAAAAATGATTGTAGGACGGAATTGTTCAAGTTCAGCTGTGATTCACTGGGAGACATTGTCCATTGTGAACCCAGGCGTCACCCTAGGACACCTAGGAATTACTCCGGCCAACACCCTGTGGCTCAGAGTAATCAAGCCGTAAAAAGTAGTTGTTGGTCAGTAGGCTGTTGGTCAATTGGCTCTTAGTTAGTTAGTTAGCTGTTGGTCAGTTAGTTGTTGGTCAATTAGTTGTTGGTCAGTTGACTGTGGGTCAGTAAGCGTTGAAGATGACGAGCCGATAATTTACACGTAATCACTGTTGTAGATGTGAGATTTCCTCCACCCTTTGCTTCAGTGTGACTGCGGCAGCAGTGGTGGTCGAGGGGTTAACGTTCGAAGGCTTCGGGTTTGAATCCACCAGCTTCCAGGTTGCCACTGAGCAGAACTTCCACCGGGCTCACCACCCACAGGAAGGGCTACAGTATGGAGCAGTGTGATTTGGGTGGAGCCAACTTCCCATGTGACCTGTTAACGGACAAGTGGATGAAGATAAATTAACAAATGTTATATAAGGTGGTTTCCCACAATGCATTTCAGCTTAGAGAGAGACTGCATTTCTCAGCTATGGCTGCAGCAGGATTTTGGTAAAGATGCTACGAGCTACGAGAACTGGTCAAACGCTGCCCTTTCACCTAGAAACACAGAGATAGATACGTATGTATCATATTGTCAGATCCCAATATAGATGCTTAAAATCTAAAGTTAAACTTTTTTAAGTTTTGATGACATTAAGTCTCAAGGCAGATGAGTTAAAAAAAAGAAAAGTCAGGATATTGAGCTAAAGGACTGGTCAGCCTTAACCTGCACTTGTGTCTGTGTATTTGTGAGTTTTCATACGGGGCGTGTTCAGCATTGACCAGGAGAGCGATGGCCCCCTTAAGACTAGTCAATGAGAGACGGACGTGGAGAGCGACGAGACCGCTCGATCAATAGTAATCATGAGGCGCTGTGGCGTTAACAGCAGATGACACATCGCTCCGGTTTTTCTACGCCGCTGCTCTCTGACACAAAACAGCACCAGACCATAATTCCTTCCAGGCTGAGATCAATACGCATACATCTGCACAAGTAGCAGCCACATACCGAGTCAGATGAGTATTCACTCCTACCAGGGAGGGGCGCTGCAGAGTCGCATCAACACCCCCTTCACTTATGTTCACTCGTCCAGGGATCAACATATAAATCTAGTCGTGGACTCGACTGTATTTGACACATGTGACACGGAGCTGTCTCCGAGCAGAAAAGAAAAGATAAACATCTCCCCCTAGGGTCAGGGCGTGTCATGCACCGCCATCATTATGATTGTGGTTTTTTTGATGAATGGCAGTTTTTAAAGAACAGATTTATACAGGTAATATGGCAGGGGCGGGACAACAGGTCATAGACTGAGGTCGGCTCAGTTTAGATGATTTCACCACGTAATCAGAACAATAAAAATGTAACATTTTTGGTAACCATTTTTTTTTTACATTTTTAATATATTGGTTTATATTTATATATTTAAATGAATTGTTAAATAGCATAACTTTGCAGGTCTGGAACAAATAATGAGATCAGATCGGAGAACTGGGGCTCCTGTAACCAAATATTTGTAAGTATAAAAAAACAAAACCAAACTGAGTTAAAAACTGACCCAGACTTTCAATATTTCACTTTTACAAAATGTTCCTGTTAATGAAAAATAAAAACAGCCCGTCTTTATTGTTTAATTTTTCCTAAGGATGAGACTTCATTAAGGAACACCTGTCACCCCCCCTGGTGGTTCAAAGCTGCGTCTGCTCTACTTTCTGTGCTTTTTTGTTTTTTAAACATTTGTTCTCAAACACTGAGCACAGAATTCAACATTAATTAAAAACGACAGAAATTAGGACAAAATTTACTCCAGTAACATCAGGACTTCAAAATTTTACGCAGGCAAATCCATCCTCTCTCCTAAGAAGACGAAGCAGGTTTGTCAGCGTGGGTGTGACACGGTGGAGGTTCTGGTTTGATTCCTGTCTTACCTCTGACCTCCCCACCTGTCTTCTGAAATAAATTCCCCGTTCAAAGTATTTTTGTTTCCCATCAAGTGGAGTAAAAATAGTGTGAAATGATCATCGTTTGTGTCTCTCAGTGCAGACGGAGAACAGAGTCGTTCTCTACAGGAACGTTTCTTTGTTCTCCTTCAGTGAGTGTTTATTTAAAGCTGCCTTATGTGTCTGGTAAACAGTGGCCAGAAGACACTAATGGATGAAGCCTCCATGCCAGTAATTCAAACATTTTATTTTGGGCAGTGATTTGTTTCCCTACTGTTGATTTTCTGGACAAGATTCAGACCTGGGCTGGAAAATAAAAAAAAAAAAAAAAGAAAAAATCTTTATGTTTTTATCAATAGAAAATACAGTAACACCCGCAGTTAGTGTTTGCTGCCTCAAGACATTCAGTGGTGAAACATAGTTACTGCGGTTTCATCACTGATGGGAGTGGCAGTGATGCATTCACTGACCTAGGGAGAAAAAAAGATGCCTGAAAAACAGATATCCAAACCAAGGTCCACAACTTGAAGTAGATGTCAAATTGCACTTCATGCTTTGATCCACAAGTTGGCAGTGTTGCACTGTATTGCAGAGCTTAGACACTAAACCACTGCGTCGTTACGACTATTGATAGCTGAGTAGTGACAGGAGGAAAATGTCAACAACTGAGAATAAATAAATCTTATATTATAATTCTACTCTAGTCTGGGTTAAAAGATTATCTAAACCAGGCAAACTCTTTGATTTGCGACCCACAAACACAAGGGGGCAGCTCAGGAGCAGATAGCTGGAGCGCTAAATGATAGATAACGCGTAAAAGCTCTTTTTCTATGCTACCTATTGGGGTAGAAATTGCAGGGAAATGGCAGGATTGTAATGATAATAACCCAATTATTTTGAGTTTGATGGCCAGATTAAAAAAACTGATCGAGCCACATCTGGTCCCAGTGCCTTAGTTTGTCCATGGTAGATGTAGATATTACCATGGTCACTGGGGAGGTCACGAGGATTAGCAGTTACGATCTGATGCTTTGGTACGATCGCTGTACGTCCAAACACGACACGTCTGTCTCCTGTAGACAGAACTGATTTGGATGATGAGGAAGAAGACGACGATAAAGGGAGATGTTAAGGAAAGGTAAAGGATTTCATTTACACCCAATGGATGAGGAGGAAGAAGGAAGGTGATAATCACTTGTTGAGCCAAAAATTTGGCAAGCGCCTCAAACTAGTTGCATGACAAAAAAAAAAAACGACGATTGGCGTAAAATTGCACAGTGTGTGTCCAGCTTTGGACGACAAACGTTGCCTATAGTGAAGTTACGAGATGAGTTCCATTTGTGATGTTTTCGACGTAATCCTGTCTAAAAATCCCACCTGTACAGCTGAGTTAAAGGTAAAGGTTCAATACGTGTTATGTCAGCGAGGTGTTGAGGAAACATCTGGACTCCAGACTCTCACCTGGGCCGACTGTATTAGGGCCACAGTGAATTATTTACCATATTGATCGGGTATTTAACAGCAGATACGGCCCCAGTGTAAACAGCCGTAATAAAGAGGGAAATGTGTGTAAGCCGTCATGTACAAGCTGTGCTGCATGTGTTACTGTACATGAGGCCCCCGTGCATGTGTGTGTGTGTGTGTGTGTTTGGCTGCGGCCACTGTGCTCTGCTGATGTAGTACCTCATTAGCCTCTGTGGACACAAATCTCCTTTGTGGCAGTCTTTCATCCTTAGCGCAGGATTTATGGACGCCCTTGGTTACGGCGCTCGCCCCGCACGCTGCCGGTGCCATACTTCATGCTGTCATTGGCTCGTACTACTTCCTGGTCCCGCCTCTCCTTTCACTTCCTCCACAAATCTCTAGCTAAATGTGCTACGGATGTGGAGAAAAGGATGGATCTGTAAGAAAAGAGTTACGTACTTGTCACAGTCTTTCACGTGAATTTAGGGTTTTCTTAAGGTTGTGGTCCTCAAACTTAGAAACGTGTTGTCTTTTCTACCCGTGAATATATTTTATATGGAAAACATACTGATGTGACAACAGCAAAATGTGTCAAAATTGTATTTAATATTATAATTTTTAGATATTTGTTCTGATTTTCTTTTAACTGTCAGTGCACCTCATGTGTGGAATCATCTATGAACATCTCAGTGACATCAACCAGACTGACTCTGATGATGAGGAGGAGACTGAACTGATGATGGTCGACACTGAAATCTCCCAACCCTTAAACTCAAACATTGATGATGACGAATTTGATTTGTGGACGAGAAACAGAATAAGTCAGTGAATAGTTTTGTGTTTTATCCGTGACAACTGAACAAAGTGTAGATCAATCTGGACTGATTTGAATAAAGTTCTGACTATTTCCTGTCAGTTTTGGTGCTTATGATCCAACGTGCTAAAAATATGGTTCCATTGTTGAAACAGTGATGCAGGTAAAGTCACATTCATTGTTAATTTGGCTTCCAATGTGTATGAAGGATAAAAACTGAATCTACCCAGTAATTTTAGAAAAAAATATAACTTTCACAAATTAGTTATTTACATATTTTTTTAAGGTTAAAAAAGGTTTGACTCAATGAAATGGCCCAGATTAGTTGACGTCCAGTCCAAACTGAAAACCTGAACTACAGACTTCACTAGAAGATGATTCACTGATTATACACACACACACACACACACACACACACACGGGTTTGGTGTCCTAGATTCCATCTGTGCTGAAGCTGTTCTTTTTTCCTGGCTCCTCCTTGTATCGTCCTCTAGAGGGGGGTCTTACAGTGGTCATGTGACACACAGATACTGCTGCTGCTGATGTGTGTGTAAATACAACCCCCACCCCCACCTCCTCCTCCTCCTCTGCTTGTTTCCCCATCACAGTGTGATCTAATGCAGGGATTACGATGGGATTAAGTCGGTCTCTTATAAAATAACGCGCGCTGCTTCTCATCGCCTCCAACGCCGGCTCTTTGTTCTGCAGCGTCACAGGTTTCTCACAGCTTCTCCAGGCAGGAAGTGCTCCAACAATAACTTCACTGACGACAACGTTAACCCCTCCCAGTTCACGTCGGGGCTCGCGCTGCGTGTAGACGTGGATCTAAATGTTGTGGAGTTCGGGATACAGTCGGTCCCGACCCGGAACGTGTGGATCCTACTTATCACTGCAGCAGAAGTGAAGTTCCTGCTGCACTATTTTCCCCACTCTCACATGGAAATGAAGCAGAATTGGAAAATATTTGTCGTTGAGTCACGACAAGTCTGACAGGTTGACAGGTTTACTGGGTTTAGTTTTGCATTTTTCTCTTTCCCTGAAATGTTGTTGTTTCAGAAAAAAAATATCCTGGACCATTCTTACACTCGTTAACACCATCGTCCTGGAACCTGCTGTCTCCATGTCTTGTCTTGTCCTCAACGGGTCAGGATTGTGCACCAGCGCAGTGGTTGTCAAACTCTTTACAATAAATACACCAAAACTAGATACTTTCTCCACTAATACAAGTTAAAAATATATACAGCAGCAACAAGAATTTATACAAATAAGATTATTTTCCGTCATCTAAGGCAGTGGTGCAACTACTGGTGTGTTCATAAATGTTTCTGCAAAATATATTTCTTCACGATCTATATATACACAATGAATATCTTCAATTAATTATTTTAAGTTGGGTATAGGTTAAAGGTTCGGAAGCAAATGCTTTTTGAGGTTTTTCTGGGCCAAACAAAATGACATAGTGGGCTTTATGTGGTCCACGGACCTTGAGTTTGACACTTGCTCTATGGTGAGGCAATCACCATGAATGACATAGTGAATGACTGAATAACTCACCTTATCCTGATGAAGATTATACTACACAAAGTACCACTAGAGGGAGCCAAAGTACCACCAGGGCTACACCTACCATGGGTTGAGAACCACATATATAACTTTAAAGCATTCCACAGTCAGAGAGAACAATATTGAGCTAATTTGTAAATATTTCATATGAAAACTCTGTCATTAATTGTCGGATAAAAGCGCAGACAGGAAGTCATTAAGACAATGATGAAAAAAACTGACCACACAACAGCTGGTTTCTTATTGACGTTTGTGTTAATGTATTTTGTGCTGATGGAACCAAATGGTCAGAAAATATTGAACTACGGTGACGCACAAACCCGTGTCGGTCGGGAGGAACTACGATCCGTACGTGGACAGGGAGGTAACATGCTCCGTACTTTACAAAGGTTTTGCACAAATTCAAGATCTGGAAATGCGACTATTTTGAAATGGGAAAAGATGGGACAGATTTTTCAGGAAGCGTAATTTTGTCCTGACTTGCAAAATCCGTGAATGTGTGTGTTTAGGCAACTAATGGAGATAATAATGCAGCCTGATCAAATATTGAGTTCGAGCAGAAAGTAGAGTGCAGTTTAAGGACTGCAGAATCAGGACTTTTTAAAGTTGAAACTCCCATGACCCACTTCACTATGCAAATCCAGAAGAAAAGCCAATAAAACCTTTAACTAAGAAATTCTGCAACTCTCAAAGATTATTTTTTGGCAGAGAAAATCAGTTTTCCATGACATTTAACATGTTTAAAATCTCCAATCTGCACAATAAAAAGTGACACAAACCAGAGTGTAAATGCAAACATTAAAATACTTTAGATAATGTAAAGGGAAATGTTCTGCACAGAAAATAATACTTAGTTGTGAAGTTGTGGCCACAAGAGGGAGCCTTCACTTTTTTAGTCATTCAAGGATCTCAAGATCTATTAATGTTTTCCCAACCTGTATATTTAGTAAAGAGAAATACAAAAAAAATATCTTCAGACAAAGTGTTTTTCCCCTCAATTTCTTGAAAATTGTCTTAATTTTTTTTAATTATCGGTGATTTTTGACTACATGTTCCAACAGCACATAATCTAGAATGTGTTTTAATCAAAGCTTGAGTGTCCCATATGCTCAGTGTGTGTGTGCGTGTGTGTGTGTGCGTGCGTCTCGGTCGAGCACACGTTCCCCCTCTCCCTGGTCGCGCTGGTGTGTTTGGCAGGATAAATATAGCTGCGTTGGTGTAAAGCTGTTTTCTTTCCGTCTTTTGTAGCTTTAATCAAAAGCAATCTGGAGGAGGGATAAATGGAGGAGAAGAGGGGGACGAGAGAGAAGAAGAGGGTGGATGGGGGTGAGGAGGGATCTGGGGGGCGGGGGGGTTGAGATGGCTGATGCCAGTGCGTTTTATTTTAGCCCTCTTTAAAGAGTCATCGGGGAGTGTTCAGGAGTAATGAGAACCCTGGTGACTGGAGGAGAGGGACTTGGTCTCACCTCCTCCTCTTCCTCCATCCATCCATCCTTCTTCCTACTCCCTTTCCTCCATCATCCCCTCTTTTCCTCCTCCGGACTGTGATCAGAGCCAAGGACTGTGGTGGTTGCCGTGTTCACACCACTGCATTCATGCCTTGGATGGAGCCTTGTGTTTATTCTGGGATGCAAACCGACATCCGTTGTCAGTATGAATGACGTGAACGAGGATCATCTCAGAACACGTGTTGTTTCTATTTTCATCTTCTTTTTTTTGTTTTTTTTCATGTGTTCTGCATTAGAACCGGGATCATTCTGTGTGGATTTTGCTTCTTCTCCCTTTGTTGGCATGGCGTTTCCTCAAGGACTTCATTTTCCTCAACTTGTTCCAGTCGTTGACTCTTCAGTTAATTGGCCACCGTTGTGAACGCTGGTGTTGAATATTGCTGGTACCCAAGAAATTCTACTCCTTGTCTTGTAGGTCATCTGGGTGTGTAATAACTGCCGCAAGCAGCAGGAAATCCTCACCAAACCAGGGGACTGGTTCGCCCGGACGTCTGGGAAACCTGGAGGCCTCGGGTCGGCGGTCAGCGAACCGTCTGTGTGCCAAACGTCTGGAGACAAGAAGCTACGGTCTCGCTCTCAAGCACCTTCGGACTCCAGTGCTGTTAATCAAGACCCAAATCGATCGAACATCCCGGGGATCACAACTGGTACAGATTCACGGTCACGTAGCGAACCGCCACGAGACACGTAAGATGAAGACATGTTTTTTGTACTAGTGTCCTAGTGGAAGTTACAGAAATCTCCTGGTTGGTATGACATGTGGATAAGACAGAGGGTTGACCTAATGATCTCCTCACCCTTTTGTGTCTTGTAGAAGAAATGGACGAGGAGTTGGACGAGGAGACCGTCGATCAGGACCGCCTAGATTACAGACCCAAGCGTCCATGGACCGAGACCTACAAGCTGATTCCAGGGAACGCCGAGAGAGCCGGAAATTGACAAAGGGACGCTCTCTGGAGCATGATCCTGTGGGTGGAGTTGGAGGAGGAGGCACAGGTGGTGTAAGACGGACAGAGGAGGGTGGCTACCGTCAGGTGGATCACAATGGTGCCACCCCTGGCCAAACAGGGCAGGCACCTCCCGCAGGCAGAGGACACACCGGGTCCCTGCAGGGTCGCGGCATGGGCGTTGTGGGGGAACATGGAGAGAACGCACGGCATGGTCAGAGGACCGTGGGTGGGGTTGGTGGGCAACATGAACCTGCCCTCTCTGAGAAGGCTCCGCCCCCTGAACTCAGAGAGCCTCCGGGTTCAGGACCCGGCTCAGCGCCTGGTCAGGGACCTGTGGTGAAGAGGACCAAAAGGGAAAAGGCGGAGAGCATGCTGCGGAACGACTCGCTGAGCTCCGACCAATCAGAGTCTCTGCGTCCCCCACCGCCGAGGCCCTACAAATCCAAACGCGGGCTGGGGGCCGGTGGGAAGAGACAGACCAGTGTCAGTAGTTCTGAGGAAGAAGGAGGGACCACACCTGAGTACAGCAGCTGCGAGGACGCCGAGATCGAAAGTGTCAGCGAGAGAGGTAAC
This sequence comes from Paraplagusia blochii, assembly GCA_016785265.1. Classification (NCBI taxonomy): domain Eukaryota; kingdom Metazoa; phylum Chordata; class Actinopteri; order Pleuronectiformes; family Cynoglossidae; genus Paraplagusia; species Paraplagusia blochii. The sequence continues at coordinate 51,429 of JAFBJS010000956.1, forward strand.
AGACCACATTTACACCGTCACGACATGACAGTAACAACGGAACTTTATTCAACAACTATTATGTTGTTAGTTAGTTTACGGCTATCTTTTAAGCGTTTTCTTGGCCATCTCTTTTTCAACAGCATTTTTTTTTTCATTTGGAAATTAATTCCTTTCTAGTTCTTTGAATTTTGAGTGTAAACTATTTTATTTTATGGTTTGTTTTTCAGCCAATGTTTCCATCTGAACATTTTGGAGATACATCAGACTGAAACACCTTCTAGCTGACAGCTGTGCCATCATGTGATTAAATGACACAAAACACTTTAACGTTGCTAACTGAAGTGAAACAGTAACATTAGTGGATTTTAGGGTGAAGTTTGCGAAAAAAAATTCTTAAAAATCTCCAGGGAGTGAAAATGCAGATTCTTTTCACACATTCTGTGTCATCCTGTCCATGAAGTCCAGCTGACGTCTGGACCTGCCGTGTGTGTGTGTGTGTGTGTGTGTGAGAACACTCCCACACTGAGACACAGGGTGTGAATGTTAGAAATGCTCAGTCTTGAGCTCTAGTCTTGTGTGAGTGTTCACTGCTGTAACTCTGTGGAAACTCCAGTCTGTCCTGAAGGTAAGGCCGTGTCTTCTGCTGCAGATTCTGAAGATTTTATGAAACACTATCTCATCAGTGGAGATAGGGTTCATGCTTAAATGTTAAATGTGTCTTTGTTGGAATTCTTTGTCGCTGGCAAAACATTTCTCCATTGGCAGATTAAAACTTTTTTTTACAGTTAACTTTAATTAATCTGCAACTTTTAGTCTCTCTTTTTTATCTTTGGCTTCACTTACAGTGATTGTGGAGAGATTGAAGAATAATAGAATCTTAACTTGATGTCAGACTGTAGACATTAGTTTACGTCTAAAATTAGCAAGATATTCTGCAAACAATAAATCGTAGTTGTATAGACTGGGACATAACACATGAGCAGCAAAACATTGTTTTTAATATGTGTTTATACTTATATATATCTATACGTTTTGCTCAAATTTACAATATTTTGTGGGATGTTACACCCTGTAACCTTGACTGTGTTTAAAATGCACGGAGCATCAGTGGTGCAGCTGTGCTCATGCCATAACGTAATTGCTGGACTGTGTTCTATGGCCAACATCAATAAAGTTCCCCGGATCTGATGGGAAGAGGATGCAGCGTGAAGCGACTGGATGTTGGACTAAGATCAGAATCAGTGACATGGATGGAGTGGAGGTTTATTGTGAGAGCGTTCTGTCACAGCGGGTTTTAAACACAGCACCGTGGCAGTCAGATGCTGCTTCCTTTTTTAGCTCGAGACCGAGGCTCGGCTCGGCTCTGAGATGTGTTTGCTGGCAGCGTAGGACGTCCAGGCATGTAAATCACTGGGAGATCAGTGCAGGGAAATCTCAACACACACACACACACACACACACACACACAGTCACAGTGTGGTTGGATGTTTGAAACCTCTTTATGGTATTAAAGAATATTTCAAGGAATAATCACCTGAAGATGCCTGGATCTAAATTGTAAAAATATTGGTCTCACAATATTTATATTTGAATACGTTATCAATATGTTGTTAGTCAAACTCTGATTTATTTGGAATATTTGTATTTGTATTTGGAATACTGAGCTTTTCAATGTGGCCAGCCAAGCTAGTCCAAATGAAATAATTTATTTATATTATCATTATATTTCTGTCTTTTCACTGCAATAATGTGTTTCCCCTGTTGGTGGTGTCATGAAGGGTATTAGAAATGTAGAACTTTAGGTTTATACATGACTTTTATCCATCTCTCTGCACTGGACTCGACCCCATGTCCAATTTTAGGACGAATAGTAGCACGAATCAAAAAGTTGCCCACACCTGTTCTAAGTTTTCTTAACCAGTTTCCTGCTGCTTATGATTATTTATTCTAATGGTAATTTGACAAAATCCAAGGATTTTTTCACTTTTAGTGACAGAAAGAATTGGACTAGATTCAGGAGGGTTCTGGGTTTAAATCCCCCAACTGCCCGGTTACCTCTTTCACTTTGGTGCTGGTCACATTTCTTGTGTGCAGTGGTGTGGATCACATGACAAGGAGTTGCCTTTCTCCCTTCCCTTTTTCTATGGCTCAGTTTAGCTGTTTCTAGGTCGACCATCAGTCTGCCGTTGTGATTGGTTAATCAGCTGTGGTCAGACATCAACTAATGAGAGTAAAACGTTATTTTTTTCCCTTTCTTTTGATTGTTAAGGAGTGTAAACAGGATAAGAACACACTCATTCATGTGACAGTGAGTCAACCTTTACTATAGAATTACATAATGTCACTCACTCTACATCCACACTTGGTTAACCTCCTGCTTTTACGGCTGGGGGGAGCGTTTTGCTCTGCTTTAACTCAGTGTCATAACAGTGAGGCTAAAATGCTGTGTGTGTTTCATCAGCGCCCCGCGGCTCATGTGTGTAACGGAAGGTTTGTGTTTGGGCTGAATGTTTGATTACAGTTTTATCTAATTGTTTAAAAATGTCCTGCAGAACGTGAGACACAAAACACAACAGGAGCTTCATCAAATTCAGAAGGATCACAAACAAAAATATAAGCATCACAGGAGATAAGTGTTATCGGCCTGAGAGTAAAGTAGCTAAGAAATTGCCCAAAAACCAAAAAGGTTTTCTGGCAATAGGCAACGGTCAGAATGATGAGGTAAATTAATAATAATAAGCAAAAAGAAAACATAAGAATTCTCAGAAGGTCAAACTTAAGTTATTTTCTTAAAAATGATAATCCATCCCAACCATCACCAGCATCTAGTCGTCAGGTATGACCTTCTCTAACATCACAGAGAAGAGAATCTCCCAGATCTGATGTGATTTGCCTTCATCTATGTCTCAGTTGACAACTTTCAGCCTGAGATTCTGGAAGTTCAGGCCATAAATCTGTGATTCCAGCTCAGCTGAAGTCTGATGATTCAATAAAGTCAAACTGCCTCTCCACATGTAAACAAATACCTTTTGAGGAGCCTCTAAATTTGGCTCCAGTTGTGTATAAGAGGCCTGGGGCTGGTATGTGTTGTGTATACAGCCTGTGCTGTGTGTGTGTGTGTGTGTAGGTAGATGTTCTTCTCACATCCACACCGTCTGATTCAAAGTCTCTCTTCTCTCACAGGTGACTGGGAGTGTTACCCACATGACCCCACCGTTTGGCATGTAAGTCTCTTTTCTTCTTCTTGGGCTTATTTTTAACACAAGTGAACAGTTTTCTTCAAGCTGATTCCCATTCGCACACTTTTTGTTTCCTTCATGAAGTTCAGGGCAGATGATTTTTTCGAAATGAAACATGTTAATTATTTGCTTCCATTAGATACGTTGAGCAAAATGATAAAATATCAGAGAAATTATTATCATTTTTTTCTCCAATAATGGAAATCTAATAACAAAAGACAAAGGTGTTGACAAATTTGATGGAATCCCTACCTCAGTTTTGTGGCTAAGGTATTGTGTTTGGACCATATTGGCAAAATCAGAAAAATTAATATATCAGTCATGGTAGTTCCCAGGTCGTAAATATAATTGTGACATTGCCCTATAATCATAGTAAACTGATGATTTTCTATTGTTTTGTCTCAGCATCCTGTAACCTGGCAACCATCCAAAGAGGGAGACCACCTGATTGGACGAATCACCCTGAGCAAGAGGACTGCTGCGATGCCTAAAGAAGCTGGAGCTCTGCTGGGTTTGAAGGTCACCGTGGGCTCTCCATAGATAAATGCAAATGGAAACTGTGACAGAGACACTTAAGGTTTTCTTCTTCTTTTTTTTACGCAGGTGGTCGGAGGCAGAGTCACAGAGTCGGGCAGATTAGGTGCCTTCATCACTAAAGTTAAGAAGGGAAGCCTGGCTGATGTGGTGGGACATCTAAGAGCAGGTAAGACATAACATTGAGTGTGACCATTGTCTTTAGCCATTGAAGATGATGTCTTCCAGCCATTATCTTCCATGGCTAGAAGCTTGAAGATAACGTATCTTTATCTGAGAGTATAAAATCCCAAAGTTACTCCAAGTATGAGATAGCTCACAAAAAAAAACAAAAACGCTTCTTTCATTCCAGGCGATGAGGTTTTGCAGTGGAACGGGAAGTTGTTACCTGGTGCCACCATGAAGGAAGTTTACAACATTATTCTGGAGTCTCAGTCTGAGCCCCAGGTGGAGCTGGTGGTCTCCAGACCTATTGGGTAAGTCTGGACTAAGACCCGCTCACACAACACACCATCACTGACATTTACAGCTTGCTGTGATGAAATGCACTCAGCCCTATATTTTTTTCCTCTCAACTTCTGGTCCATGGAGTTGGACTGAATTTAACCCTTAGTTTAAAGATGTAAAAAGTGTTGACGAAGGCTGTGACTCAGTGTTTTGCTGACCTAAGCAGGTAGTTAGAAGTTCATATTTGTATTCTGGTGGAGACTGTAGTACCGTGAATGAAATATTAAAAAAAAAAAAAACACCCAACCAGGATCTGCTTCTGCAGCCAAGACCTGCAGCAACAAGAGGACGACTTCCTTATCCTCCCGAAACCTTTTTCTGCTGTTGGGTTTTTTCCCTTTTCCAAGATGCTTCTCAATGACCTTTATAGTGAGCAATTTTAATTTGTATTTGATAGAGAATTAAATAATAAATGTGAATAATCCATTTTTTTTTCTCCTCTGTGGACCAGCCCTAAAAGACCAACATGCAGTACCGTTCTGGGACCCTGGGGTTGGAGACCTTAGGTCTAACCTGGGTTTTGATCAGTTCTGGGTGGCACAAAAAGCGCTCCCATCATGACTATATTTTGATATTATATGTTTAAATGTTGATAAAACAGTTTACATGTTGAAATTTTGAGTCAAACACGTGACACGGTTTCACAGCTGCTGATACCATTTAACCGCCTCTGCTTTTTTATGGATAAAAAGTTGAACGTATTATTTCTCTCCAAACACTTGCAAAGGGTGTGTAGAAAATATCAGTAAGTAATTTGACAATTGTTTTGGTTTTATTCAAATCCCATAGTGTCTTCACGCATCTGAAGAGACTTCTGGTCATGCTGCTGCCATTTTGCATCTTCAGATGATGTTGCCGGAACTTTTTCCTGCCGATACAAACATTGGTTTCTTTGTTGAATTAGTTCAAAAGTTGATTTTATCTCCAAATCAAAGGGGCAATATATCTGAGTTGATGCAAAATGGTGATTGGGAAATCCTGCAACTGCCAACTGCTTGGGATTCCATTCTTTTCCATTGGTTAAAGTCTGAGGATTCCATTCAAAATGTATGATTATTTTCTTTCCCAATTAAAATGATTTCAATTCTGGAAATTCTTTAGACTCTCAGGCTTTAAGGTGTCCAAGAAACTCTTATCAGTTCTCTGTCTAAAATGTTTGGGCTCAAATTAAAATGGAATCAAATTATTATTTGCTTTCTTTCTGAGGGTAATATAATACAATTTAAATATTACATTAAATTAGAAACTTGAGGAACTTTAACTGCTGGTAGCAGGGTCTGGTTAGAAATGTAAGTAGTTCTACATAATCTGTGAATTAAGATTTGTGTTTTACTCACAGAAAAACTAATCTAAAAAGTTACTTTTTTAGCAAAATGCACTTCAGACAAAGTCATTTTTTCCAGTGAAGTAGAAGTTCAATTATTAGATGCAGTCCAACTCTCAGAAAGGAGGTAAAAAAGTAAAAATATATAATTGAGTACATTTAAATAAGTGATAAAACCAAAAGGACACTGATAAGAGTTGCATTGACTTTCATGCCAACTTCACACATGAAGCCTGTAGAGTTGATTCTGGTGTTTCCCACAGAGAAAGGCGGTGAGAACAGACAACCTGTGCTCATCAATAATTGTTCTAGGAGATGATTGGCCGACAAGACAAATTCACTCGACTGGATGAGTTTGGGAAACACTGCAGCCAGGAGAAGAGCTTGGTTATGGTTTTGCTTCTCTTTGCTGTTTGTTTGATCCCCAGAACCATTATGTTGACTTCTCTCTTCCAGCCCACTGCTAATACATTAATGTGCATGTGAGCCTGTGCATCAAGACCTACTAGGAACCTGTTTAAGCTCTAGTTTCAGATGTTGGAAATGACAAATAACCACTGACCTGATGTCTTTGCTGCTTCTTTTTTTCAGTGATATCCCAAGAATCCCCGACACATCCCACCCTCCGTTAGAATCTAGTAGGTATCCGTGACCGTTGATGTTAATTTATACAATATTATTGGAAAATAATATTTTTTTGTAGCTTAATAGTATTTAAATCTTCTACAAGTTGCAGAAAATACATTTAAAATGTGCTTTTATTTCAATATGATTTAAAAAAAAGTGCATTTATGAGTATATGCTATTTGTTTATATATACATGAAGGTAATTTTTTTTAGCCAAATTTTACAAAATATTTTGGGGTTTATAGGAAATACAGACGTGAGTGAGGATTGCAGACATTGTCGTAACCAATCGCAGTGTTTACTACACAAGTCTGGATTTAGCATCATCTTCCCCTTTCTGTCATTACTTAACAAAAAATTATTTTGGGCCCACGTCTGTATTGGGACCAAAAAAAAAAAAATCAGGGTTTCTGCATAAATCATTGGTATTATTTTTTTTTGATCATTCAGCCATTTTTTAAGGACCATTGCTAAGTTCTAAACAAAGGCTTACTCCACTCAAAGTAGGACAGAAGCCTTGGTAATTTGTCATCCTGACAGGTTAGGTCTGCGCTCTCCTTTATTGTGACATCTTCTAACTAAAGGAACTCTTAGCGCTGCATGTGTGTGTGTACTGCATAAACATGAACAGTTTTATTTTAGACTTGGACCTGGTTGCCTCCACTCCCTACAAACCTTGTCCTGTTTTATTTTTATCTAAAAACATACACCGTTTGCTCCAGACATATTTACAGAATATCCTTGTGTTTTGTTTTGTCTTGATAGCAGGTTCCAGTTCTTTTGAATCACAGAAGATGGAGAGACCGTCCTTAAATGTCCTGTCTCCCTCCAGTCCCGGGATGCTACAAGATGCTCCACAGCTGATGCCAGGGCAACTCTCAGTGAGTTCCCGCAATTTGAGAAATCCTGGATGCAGGTTCTGCAAGAGTACTCCTCACTAATACTGCGTACATGTGTACCCCACAGGTGAAGTTGTGGTACGACAAAGTGGGTCATCAGCTAATAGTCAACGTGCTGCAGGCTGTGGACCTCCCTCTACGACCTGACGGACGACCCAGGAGCCCCTATGTCAAAATGTACTTCCTACCTGATCGCAGGTATTTCAGATACTCGCTTCGTTCAACGAACCCCTTGGTCATTAGATCAGGATTGATGAAATGAGTAGGACGATGATGTCCAACTTCAAGGGTTGTGTTATGTCCTAACGCCACAGATCATTACAGATCATCCCACTAAAGTAAATTGGTCTGGTCCAATGATGGGCCATATAACCCTTAATTACTTGGCCCATATATAGCAATAAATTCAGGCTCTTTAATGGCATCTTGTGTAAAGTTTGGGCCCAATAGAAATGGTGGATTTATTACACCAGAAATCCTCACAATTAAATATATTACAAAGCAGCTAAATATCAAACAACACAGAGGAAAATAGATCGAAAACAAATAAATACGAGAACGGAGGCTGAACTTTGGGACTTCCAAAAAATTCTATTTCAACAGGCAAAAAAAACTAACAAACAAAAATTACAAAAAGAGAAACACCACTGATCTCGGAAAACCTGGGTTAATATAACAAACTAAAAATAAAAAGTCTGACATTAGTTAGCAGCTGCCGAGGTCGGTAAGCTCGCAGGTGTGACTGCGGCCGAAAATATCGCTGTTTGCTGAACGCAGCTAAAGAGAAAACGAAAAGGAAATGTCAAAACAAAAAATTTTCTTCATGGAAGTAACTGGACACAAAGGAGGAATTAGTCAGAAGCAGCATCTAGTGTCCATGGGAGAAACTACAACCGTTTCGCTGGTGCCTGCGTTCGAGTCAAACCTGAAACCTCAGCTAAATGTCACGAGGCTTCGGTGGCCACATAAATCACATTAGTGGAATATATTTAGATGAATGCAGGAACCCAGAAGGCATTAGTTATTACTTCTGAACCACAACACAAAACAGGTGACTCGGGAGGGGAGAGATTTTTGCTGAGGAATCTGAACCTGCATCTGTAAACACAGTGACAAGAGCAAGAGACGGACCAAAGCCGTGAAGAAGACCTGCGAGCCCAAGTGGAACCAGACCTTCGTCTACCCTCACGTCCATCGCAGGGATTTCCGCAACCACATGCTTGAGCTAACAGTGTGGGACCAGCCCAGGTCGCCAGAGGAGGACAGCGCTTTCATGGGAGAGGTAACCAACTTCATGCATGACCTTAACTTCTCTTAAACCTGTAGTTACGCTTACTGGGAATTAAATTTTCTGGTGAAATGACGAAAATCCAATGAGGGTGGCAGACCCCTGTCAAAAATACAGGATACATCGAGTACTTTTATTATGACTTTGACAGATCCTGATAGAGCTAGAGACCGCCTTACTGGACGACAAGCCTCACTGGTACCCGCTGCAAACCCATGACGTCTCATCCATACCGCTGCCCCGACCCTCCCCGTTCTTGCCCCGGCGTCACGCACACACAGACACACCCGGCAAGAAGCTACAGCGTAAGTGGCGCACCTAAATGTTTTAAAGAGAACGCACAATTTCGAAGCCATATTTACTAAACTGTACCCATATATGGTCAACGTCATCTTCTGGTCACCTTCCCTGATTCTGCATCTTTTTTCCAAATGTGTGTTGGCGTACCTGTATGTGTGTTTACACCCCTGTCTGTGTGTCTGTGTCTATGACTGTTTAGGTTCACAGCGTGTTACAGAGCCTGAGTTTGATGAGGGTACAACAGTAGTATCTAAAGGTGGGTGGGGACAGTTTTCACGTTACAGTGTCCCCCTTTCAGACCTGGTCTTTAAACGCATCCTCCTGATGTTCTTTGTGTACGAGAACATCTGGTCCAGTTTGAATTTTAAGGCCTGGTGTAGACAAAGGGACTGAAAACCATCCACCTGTCAGCAGATCCAACACCAGGTCTGAATGGGTTCAGCTTTGTTTTGACTCATTGTGTTTTTATTTATTAATAAATTATCCTCTTTTGCTGTTTTCATTGTCCAACTACTGTCTTGGACAAACGCTGAATTGGTTGTTAAACATTCCTTATATTAACTACTAAACAGTCCTGTGTGGGAAATAAATCAAAGTAATAACCATCCTTACCACAAAGTGTGGCCGACTGGACCCAAGATAGAGGACAATCTCTTAATTCTCCTTTAATTTTGCACTGTGAATACAACACGCGCCTGCATGCTTCAATAATCTGACTTATTTTTGTTTGTATTGCTGTGAATCTGTAGTTGTCTGGTGTCTGAGTTTGTGTCCATGTTTGTTATGGTCTAACACTGGTTCCTAGCTAATAGGAAATAAGCAAATTGACTTATTTGCAGGACGACTATTGCTGCTCTATGAGGTAAGTTCTAAGGTAACAAGTCATATATTTTGTTGACACCTGTATATTGGGTCTGAATAAATGGCAAAGTAAACAAATAATATTATTGGTGAAATAAACAGAATTGGAGCCACAACATCAATGCGACAATCCATAAAAACTGCTTTATTTCTACACAAAAGCTACAGATTTTAGGGTTTAACGTATTTTCCATATGTCGTGAATTTGCTGAAAATTTTTAAAGAATTCGACTTATCTGAAATTCACGGATTCCAATGTGTATAAGTTAAGTCTGTAGTGTTAATCTAACCAAAACTAACAACCTAAGGAGTAGTTTAGATAAACAGATAGATCGAAAGACGGATAGAACTTTATTCTGGAGTTCTCTTTGGTAAATAAGAAACCAAAATGTCTACTTAGTTAAGATTATTTGGTAGGTAAACTAACTTAAGCCTGATTGGTGTTCTACCTCCAGACCCCTCCCCCTGTCATGTTGTACAAATACATTGGTTTGACAACATGTGGCCTAAGACATCATAGCGTTCTTTAATGTTTAGCAGCTCTTATTAGCATTAGCATCAACATTACCTCTAACCTCAATAAAGTTTAAAGTTCAGTTTGTATCTTACGATATGTTTGATTTGGTGAAACAGCACAAAGATACTTGTGAGCTTTAACTGTTTCTAGTGCTGGTCAGTGTTGCCGATGTCTAAGATTGGCTGGTGCGTTTCTACGGCCTTTCTCATCTCACAGCAGCGGACGGGCGTGGCCGAGAACGACAGCGAGAGTCCTCGTCCACACTGGAGGTGCCCGATCAGCAGAGAACTCCCGCTCATCATATACGATCCCGCTCTGTCTCCCCACACCGCGAGGAACAGGGACGACTTCGTTCCAGGCCACCCAATGTTCCTGCCCAGAGGTGAGAGCTGGCTGCCGACCAAGTTTTATTTCACGTGCTCGCCGCTCTGACGTCTAATGGTGATAAATAATGAAGGACGAAAATGCAGCTCAGCCAGAAGACACTGGTCACATCTAAGCAGTAAAAGCCTCAGTGCAGATGGTGCAGGGAGGAAGTGAGCGACTGTTAGAAGTTAGCAGTCCATCTACTAATGAAACGTCTGTCTGATGTGAAACACACTGCTCTGTTAGTTCTGCTTCAACAGTCTGAGCCAAAAGATTCCTGCCAAGAGTCCACTGAAATGTAGCCTGACCATTAACCTGACCCCAGTCTTTTGTCTTTGCTCTCCTTTTTCATTTTTCTACCAGGAGTTTGGACGATGAGCTTCCTCATAATCGCCGTTCTCGTTCTCCAAACCGCTTCTACGACGCTGCCAGAGGTCGCCACCAGGAGGACGAGTATGTGGATGACAGGTGTGTGCCAGGCTTGTACTACATGTCTAGGTCCAGTCCCAATGTCCACCCTCAAGGAACACAATTAATGGCATTAATCAAGGATTTAAAGTTGTCCCCAAAGGAAGAGGCGGCGTTAGACTTTTTTTATAATACGTTACACAGGATTCTGAACATCTCCAGGACAAGTAAGAAGTATAACATTGTCTCCCTTAAAACATGTTAAGTTCTCAAACTGACATCAACACTGCGTTAATCTGTTTTACATCATTTCCACTTTGGATGGATGACAGTAACTGTGTAGATGTGTTTTTGAAAGTACATTTTTAGATATTTGATGTCTGGTATCCTTGAAGGGCAGAGTGGGATTAGAAATATAAACCCACTGTCGTTTGTTTTAAATGATTTGCCCCATTCATTACTATGGAACGGTTCATTGAAATGTCATAGTAAGGACAGCGCCGCCGCTCAATGTAATTGTGTCTGCAGTCTGCCATCTAGTGGTTCAACTGAGGAGCTGGGTAATGCAGGAAAAAATATATCGAATTTGGTCAGATGGTGGTGTTGGATCCGATCTAAGTGGATGAAGGTTTAGGTTTGGACATTTGGGACTGGGTCTAAAACCATGAGTGTGTTCACACTTGTAGTTTGTATAATCTTTTTTTTCCACTTTCTTCTTTATAAACTGTTCTGCCTCCAATTTGCAACAAAAATTCAAAATGGCAGTGATGGCACCACTATATTTTATTTAGTATATATAGTATTTTGCCTTACTTTTTGATACACATTTTTGTCCACTTTGTCGTCCCTAAGATTACGTCCAACATTTAAACAGCTCTTGAATAACAACCACACCGACCTTACAAAAACCAATTCTTCTTATTTATTGTACGAGCAAACCCATCCATCCCTTCACACGTATGTTACCTTCGCACCAGATCTTCCATTTCCTCCTCTCACACACGACACTTAAAATAGGCACTAAATGGCACAACCACGACAAGTGTGAACGCACTCCAATCCTAGACATCAAGAATTTATACCAGCTGTGACTGTGCTTTTTCTGTGCAGCTTCTGTGTAAGCATTTGGGAATGAGCCGTAAGAGTTTTGTGCAAAAGTTGTTGTTAAGAAGTTGCCTTTTCATGGGGTTTGATAAAACTGAGGCTTTTCACATTAATTTTTAGTCAATTTCTACCCTTTTTGTATGTAGATTGCTTTAAACTCCTGTAGTACGCAGTAGCTCTTCGTCTTAGGCGTTTTGGTTCAGACAAGGCTTATGTTAGAGAAAACTTGGTGGCAATCTGAGTCTTGTGTGTTTTTCTCTGTGGTACAAATCAGCAAGAACCTCTCTTTCCTATTCTTTCTCTCTTACCCGTGTTTTTGACTGTTGTTTATTTCCCCATTTGTCATCCATCCCCATCGTTACGACAGTGAGATCATCATGATCCACCAGTCAATGCGAGGCAAAAGTGCCGAGTGTCTCCACACCAGGTAAAATGGCCAAACATGATGTTTTATTGTATATTTACATTCAGTGGTTTAGGCTAATGGGCCATTTTTTTTAGTTTTGTGTCTACTGTGTACATCATGACTTTGTTTCTCAACACAGCATTTTGTAATGATTTGAAAAATGGATTTTAACAGTGTAAAATATACAGTGAAAAGTGATTGGAGAAAGGGAATCGCACAGATTTATGTAACAAACAACCAAGACAAGACAGGAAAGGAGAACTGGTTGAGATTTTACGTGTACTTCTGCTTTTACTCCACAAGAGGGCAGTCGCGGCTCTGTTTTGACTTGATAGACGTGCAAATATTCAGTGTAATAACTGTTTAAGTATAACAAATGTATTTTTAATACTCCAAAAATTTGAAGAAATGGAATCCTAAAAACAATAAGTAATTAGAGTAAATTATATAATATACATTCTATACAACAACATAAAATAACAAATATAAGACTTAAAGCAGCAGCTTCCGACGGATTTTCAATATCCAGATCTTATATGCGATGAATTTCAACTGAACATTATTTAAGGAACACAAAGGCATAAGGTAATCTGTCTAATATTATGGGAATACCATGGGAAGGTTTTTGAAGGCCACTCGACACACCACCAGTCGGCTCCTGATGCTTGTTTTCCTGTCACATTTTTTTTTAGTCAACTTGCTTAAACTGCAAAAACACTCAAGCTTAGCCAGTGATATTTTTCCACAGTGTTGGAGACAATTTACCTGCCAAAGTTAACTGACTTTTGACCAATCTTTACGTAAATGATATTGAGTACAAGTACATCACTGGTTAAGTATCTCTCAGCTTCACCTTGTAGAACGTTTACCTCCAACGCCTCCATCGATTTTTCCTTTTTCCTTTCTGTCCTCTTCCACCTACTTCCTCCCCATTTTCCAACTTGTTTGCTGCATGCATGCTCACACCAGGAGAGCCAATAGGCACAGTAACACACTGCCACCCAAGATGCCACTTTTGTTCAACGGCACCAACAAACACACAAGAAGGTAAGTCAGCAGATCAGGGTTCAGTGTGAATCAGTGTTTCACCCCTTTACGTGATTCCCCTTCAGTAGTTTTCTTGAAAAAGTTTTAAACTGTTGGACAAATCAACACCCTGCTGGGTACAGTCTCATTTACTTCACTTCTACGGATGTAGCACAACAAGAAGAACAGAATTTTAGTGAATATTGCCCTAAAATATAATAGCAATAATAAATATGAGACCCAATGTTTAATAAGTACATATATAAAACAGAAATTAATAATCCTCCAGGGGAATTATTTAAACATTGAGGTCAATGGTTGTTATTTGTACCAGATAAGATTTACAATAATTAAGTTTAAGTTCACTTATTTTATGGACAAGGACCACAATTGGTCCTAAAATTGGACAGAGATCCAGGAAATGTTACAAACATTTAGCATAACTGAAAAGATAACTCGAATTGAATAAAAGTGCCCGCAGATGTAGTGTAACTGTATGACAACAATAATCGAAAAAAAACCAACGGATCAACTTGTGGGAACTGAACCCGTACGTTAATACAAATGTAACATTAGTCAAAACAACGACGCCATTTAATGAAGAAGTTTCTGTGTTTTTACCTTCTCTTTGGCGGAGGTAGTTCCTCAGGAGTTGAACCGTTGGACTAATTCCCTTCTTTCGCGGCATCTTTACGTCGTTCTTTAAAAACCGTCATCGACGACGACATTCGGTCGTTTTTCCGTCGTCGAAATAATCCCATCGCGATTGGTTAAATCCATTAGCTCGAGGGCTAAACTCTTCTTCGTCCATCTTACTCTCAACGCTCCTATCAAACTCTCAGAGACCGAAACGATTCCGCGCGGTTTCTGTGTAACTTTGTTTTTGTTCCGTTCGTGTTGCTCGTACCTTGAGTTCCGCCATCGAATATTTTGACAATATTCAATATGCAGCGACATTGATAGCGAACAGCCATGACAGTCTGACCAACAAATTCTCATTGTTAACATTGTGTTAAAATTGCGTTTTAATGAGTATTGTCTCTGTGTGTTTCTTGAAATTACTACAGTACAATTAACATTAAAATAAAATAAAAAAACTCATTGTTTCATGTAGAAATGAAGTCTATTTCAACTAAACTTCAGGAAAAGTTAAATAGTGATTAAAAAGTAAAATTAGTCATTTTATCAAGCTTTAGAGATGAAAATATTTGATTTTAATGACAACAGGTCCGTAATAATGCTATCTGAGGCTAAATATCAGGATTATCAGTATGAGACCCTTTTTACAGTGTACCGACTCTTTCGCTACACCTGCCCAGATCAGGACCCGTTAAGGGGACAGGTGCACTGACACAAGTCCCTTCAAAAAGCACATTTATTTTCATCTTTATGTTGACTGTGCGTCAACATAAAATGTGGGTGCCAAGTATTTTCCAACCCATAATATTTTCCTTACCGTTGCAAAAATGTATAGCCATATCAGCAGTTTTTACCTACCCATAATATTTTCCTACCCTTTGTTTTAAAGGTGGTAGCATATTTTTATAGATGATAAATGCCATTAGTATCTATCTAAATCCTTTGTAGAGAGGCTAGGAAAGTGTTATGGGTGGCTGCATTAACAACCTGAGGCTCCCCCTGGTGGTGAGGCCCGGGACCACAGCCCCATTAGCCCCTTCTGTTAATCTGGCTGTACGTACAAACCACCACAGTTAGAGCTCAGTAAACCCCATTGACATTTCTCCTGCTATTTTTCTGTTCATTTGTCACATGTTAATGCATGCTGTTTGATTGGTGCTTAGTTTGGTTTCTTTTTCTTCTTCTTCTGTTTTTTTGGGGGGGATTCTTCATGGTGTTGTGTGACTAGTTCAACGCTGCCTGCATGTCCAAAGATGAGCTCTGTCATGGAATCACAAAGATCCATGGCAGCTCGTCCATCCACCACACACAGGGTTGTAATGTTCAGAGATGAGGTGGCAGTTAGGTAAGACACACACGCAGTCACACCACTACACAACCTTAACAAAGATTGATTGATTGATGGATTGACATGCCCACTAACATTGAGACATTGATTACAAATGACATTTAATAATCAAAAATTTCATTAAAAAAATGACAAACATTGGATGCATATCAACCAACATTGTTTTGTAGACAACCCCTGCTGGCCAGTGGTGGTACTGCACTTGAGCTTGAAGAAGTCAAACCTTTTAGTGGGAGTACAAATATGTCAAAAAAAGTTTATGTTTAAAATACATTTTAAATTGAAGAAATAAATTTAACAAACTACAATTCAAACAGATTAAGCAAATGAAACGTGGTTATTTAAATCTGATGGTGATAAACGTTTAAAATCTACAACAGCACATCATCAATGGCCATCAGTGCCACCCTAGAGATTTCAAAGAGGTACTACAGGAGGGTTTAGAGTTTATTTTTTAAAATGTCTTAACAGCATAAATGTCTTGTAACTAGTGGACTAATGTAGGCAGACGATGTTGTTCCGTAAGACAATTGTTTTAAAGTCAAAGAGTGAAAACATCGCAAGACTTTTAGGTAAAAGGTGAAGCGTAGAGAGGTTTCCATCTGTTGCCACAGCAACCATCCAACATGTTTGTATCATACTCCACCTCCATGACATTAGACATAACCATTTTTACTAAATCCTGCCAGTCATGGTTTAGTTGTTGGACTAACACTATGATTTTCAGAATCTAATTGGACTTTGTTTTCAAATGTTTTTCTTTGTTCATTGTTTTTCCTTGTTTTTCTTTTTTTGTTCCTGTCCTCTCCTCCTGTCTTTCTCTTCCTCCTCCATTGGATGGCATGTTGTGCTGTGGTGCCTCTAGTGATCTTCAGCCTTCTCTGGACAGGGTTAGGAGCGCTAGCGCCAACTGTCTGACTCCAGACAAACATGCCCCCTCACCAGAGACTGAAAGGTACCAGCCTCTGTTCCCACCATCCTCCATCCTGTAGTTTTTTTTTTTTAAATTTCCCTCTCCTTCCGAAACCAACACCTCCTGTGATGTTTGTGGTCGTCTCTCCTCCGCTCTTTTTGGTTGGACCCACACAACCCGATGATGACGCTTCCTGTAATCCTTCCGATGTAGACTGACCTGTGGAGATGGACAGAGCCATCCAGTTCTAAAGGAACGCTTGTGTTAGGGTAGAAGTCTTCTAGAGTTAAAGGGGAAAGAGGGGAGGTGATAATTAATCAGTTTAAACTAAAGACTAAGAATGGGTTTATACTCTAGAAAACTAGAAAATAAAAAGACTTCATCATCCTGGATGGTTCGCTCCATTTCTTGTGTACAGTCTCCTCTCACCACCCTCTCTACACCCCCCGCTGTCCTCTTGTCTTCTTGTTTATGTGCCGATCCACCTGGTAGTTTCACTGGTTGTTTCTGACAATGTGAGAATTTTTCCTGGCTGAAACGTTTACTGATACTTTTGGTTGGACGCTGAAGTTTCCGAGACATAACGTGTAATGAAGTTATAAAACAGAAGGGGGGCAGTAGTTGAGGCAAATGCTATCTTTGGCTCTTAAACGTCTCGAGCCATTTAGATGTACTGCATCTGTTGGAGAATTTTATGGCGACAAACAGAAGAGAAAGAAAAAAACAAATTCTTACAAGTTTTGGTGGTGGTTTTACTCATTTACTCACACTGTAGTCTATGATATTAAACCTGAAGTAAATACTTTCATTATACAAGAGGCGCCCCAATAACCAAAGGTCTGTAGACACAAAATTTTGGCTGAGTCTATAGCAAAAAAATGGACATGACATTTGGTTTATAAATACCAAATATTTATATTTTAACAAACCCTAACCCTAGAAGCTACTGTATTTCCCTCTAGGTTTAACCGACCCCAGACTTTAAGACATTGGTCGGTTGATGACAGGGGATGAATTCAGGCTTTTGTTGCTTTTGTGGTCTTAGATGTTGGATGGCAGCAGCAGCAACGAAATGTCAACCTGGTGTTTTTTTTTATCGTGATCTGCAGCCGTGTCAGGGCCGGAGACGTGTGCTGCTTGTTTGCTCTGTGCATGTTTAGAATGGACCAGCATGGCTTTCCTGGATGTTGTGGTGGTTTCGCAGACTTGGTCAAATTGGTGATATACATGATGTTTTGTATGTGTACACGTAGAAGAACATTGTCACATTCGCTGCCACGGAGACGTCCGCCGAGTCCCAGGATTCTTATTCAGCACGCGTCCCCTGAAGATGACAGGTATCCTTCTGTGGACCCCGCCCCGCAAAACTGCTTCTTCCTAGCGCTTGACTTGTGCCCTAGACTTCTTCTAGTCCTTCTCTTCGGTGCTAAATTGTGGTGTGGTGTGTGTGTTTCTGTGTGACTTGTTCCATACCCATAATGTACAAAAATGGGTTGACGCTACTTCAGAAAAACAATTGCAATATTTTGGGAAATATTCCTAATAAAGACAATGTCTTGCGTGTTTCAAGAGGTACCTCAAGTCATACTTTTTGGTTTGATTTCTATGATTTCACATGTTATGTATATAATAAAATATATAACTCACATGCTTATATTTGCACCAGCTAGAGGGCACTCTTGATCAGTGTTTTTTTTATAAGTTACGAACCTTGGTGACCCCAGACAATAGACATTAATTACAAATCATTAAACATTAATGAGTATTTTTCATTGTTGACCGAGTGATATCTAAACAATTAACAAAATATCAAACTTTAAGCAACAAAAAAAAACAGTAATTGTATTGACAAAAATGATCGCAAACTCCTAAGAAACATGACGTGAGATGTCCCCAAGTTAAGTTACTTCAGCGCGACTTATAGTCTGGAAACAATGGTATATTTCCCAAAATAACGTCCTTGTTTCCAACAGACAAACTTCTTTTCGTCACATCTTCTCCCTCGCTTCCTGCTCCTGTGGCTTTTAGTTGTGGTGACTGAGTGATGTGTTTTCTGGTTTGACAAGAAGACTTTCAGCACCATCTTTCAGGTCTGTGGTTGTAGCTCTGGTCTTTCCCCTCCTGCTCCTTCCTTCCTGGTTACCAGTGACTGATTTATGGCTTTAAACGCGGTGATACCTCAAAACCTTTCAGCTGGTTCCTACACTTCTGCCTTCTTCAGCTTCAGTGTGGATTTGTGTGTGTGAGATGCCCACCTCTCAGGGCTAGAAGTTTTCTCTCCAAGTCTCTGTAGTACTGCGGTGACTCAGAGCATCAGGAGTGCGACCGTGTGTGTGCACCCTTGTGGTGATGCATGTATCATCTTTGTCATTTTCATGTCCATGAATGGAGAATATGAGCGCTACTCCCCTCTCAAGAGACTATGATTCACCTCGGTGCAGTGACGAGGTACACACACGCTTCACGTGCACACGTCCGCGCACAGGCACAGGCACTGGCGCACTTACCGACGATTACGTGATTATTCATGACACCAGCGCACCATGCATCACAGCATGCCTCCCATTTCCTGTTTTCCAGGTCATAAACTTATAAGGCCAATGCCAGCCCCTCTCCCCTTCCACAGTCAGAATCCTCCACATCTAAATGATTTATTGTCCATCATTCTCTCCTCCATCCATCCATCCATCTATCCATCATCCATCTTTTGTTTTCTTTTCTGTTCTGTACTGCTCCTTTTGCCCATACACCATTCTCCAGACAGCCGCGGACCTTGGAAACACCTGAATGTCAGACTGTGGGCAGGAAGGTCCCTGACGGTGACAGGTAAGGCGTTCGCTGCAGGGTCCGTACATGTCAGACTGTAGGTTTTAAGGTGACAGACCAGACTGGGCACCCGACAAATACCACCCGCCCAGTCTGAGTGGTCAAGGGGAACTAGATAAAACAATCTACACCAGTTTGAAATGATAAAAGTTGGAGACACAAGTCGGTAAAATCCCATGTGAAACATTTGTGAGCAACGTACGGTCAGGTTGACATTGAGTTTTGGTAAATTCTGGACTCAGGCTGTGCAGTTGCTGACTTTAGCCTTTAGCTTGAATAGCTACTTTCTGTTGCACTTGTGTTTTCTTATTTTTGTCTTTTTGCATTTCGTGGCCAGCCTCTAGTTGCATTCTTTCAAACATCTAACAGTGGCTAAGGTAGAATTTTGTCAATGAGATGAGATAGTGGGATTTGTAGGGAACAATTTTGTTACATCCAAGATTCCAGAATAACTTTCAGCAAACACTTTGAAGTCAATCATTTCCGCTAAACGTTAGCAAACGTGACATTTTCAGAACTTTTCTAAACCTTTTCAGCCAAAACCTCTGCTGTGTAGTAAGCGATGGTCAACCAAACGCTTCACTTGATCTGCTAACTCTTTCCCACTTCTTCGTCCCACCTCCACCTTCCGTCCCGCTCTTCTTCTTGCATGCTGCTACCGCACCTGCATCGTGTTGCTCTGGGTTTGTACTGCATGTTTGTGTCGTTGCATCAGAATCAAGCCCACCTCTATTTTGAGGGGTTCCCGAGGGAAAAAGGCCCCACTCAAGCGCCCCGGTAAGGGAATTCAACCAGCATCAGTTACTGCAGACAGTGTGGAACACTGTGGCAGGTCGTTCTTCTGTACAAATACTTGACACTGTACTCTGTCTGTGTGTGAGCGTCTGTGTTGTCTGTGATTTGTCTTTTTTCCACAACTGAACCTCAGCTGCTGCTTCTTTGTTGTGATTTATTCACGGTGTTGAAGGCGACTTCTTTCAATAGCTTCTAAATGATAGATAAAAAAAATTGCAAATATCTAAAGTGTCAGTAGTAATACAATGTATTGATAATACCTTAAGCAAAGACTTATTGTGCATTATTTAATATATTGTATGTGGTCTAACGTTGGGCCAGAAGCTTTTCTCATTAACTAATTAGTCTGGTAAATGAGCTGTCAAACGATTAATCGTGATTAATCCAGGATTATTGCATTATATGAAACAATTTTTTTAGAAGAGATGTTTTGGTCAAACTTGATGTTTCTTGAACGTTAAACGATGTCTCAGTATCAGAGCAGTGATGTGTGAATGGACAGTTGATGGACATGGTGCGAGTCATTTTTAATCTGTTTCATTTGACAAAATAATCACAGTGATTCATGTGTTGATTTGAATCCCTTTTAAGGTACAGTTGGAAGTCAAACTGTATTCTATCTCAAATACTATAGCAGTCCTTCAGCAGATCTTGGTGAGAACCTGCGTGAACTTGATCTACGACAAACAAAATCCTTTTAAATTTTTTTGTTTGTCGTATTCAACAACTTCTTCCAGAGTTTTTTAGTTTTTTGTGAAAACAGGTTTCAACAGTACAGTAATAAGTCACTAATTTCATATTCTTTCTCTCCTCTTTGTTTTACTTCCATTTATTGTTATTTTTCCATCTTTGTTTTCTTCTACCATCTGTTATGTTCCCTTTATTTTACTTTATTCTGATGTTATGATATTTTAGGGGGCACCTCCAAAGTGGTGCGTCTCTTTCCTCCTCAGTGATGTCCTCCTCCACCCGCAAAGTTAGGCAGCTCCCACAGCTTCCCCCGAAGAGCAACACCGCAGAACAAGGTGGGTCTAGTTCAACCCTGTCGTGCAAGGTCGCCACTGAATTGGCTGAACAACCATCAATGTCTTTCTTCCGCCGCCTCTGATTGGATCATTTCCGATCTCCCTTTCTTCCAATCATTAATTTCCAGGGTTGCAGTTCTCAGAGATTTGCTTCACAAAAAAAAACAATAAATAAAGGCAAATAATGCTAGTGATACCCTCACTGTCATAGGATAAAATACATTGTATCACAAGATCATCTTCATTTAAGCCTACATACTCTGTAATATCTGGTTGATTTTGCCACAATGTATCATGTGAGTATTTCGGGTACCAAGCCGATTATGGACTTAACACTACATCTCACGTTGTGAGGTGTACGTGGGCTAGCGACAATAATCGCCTCACGATTCAGTGGATGGAAATCAAACATGTTAGAGATTCGTACAGTATCGGGAGCTGTGACCTGCTAACCCTTGTCTATTCCATTTTATGGAACCAAGAATCTGTGTTTATGTGTGTAGCCCTGGTAGCAGAAGAACGTGTCCGTCAGCTCCAGATGAGGGTCCACTCCAACCGAGTGTCAGCTGCCAATCCCTCCAGTCAACACGACCTAGACCGAGCCCTAAAGAACAAACGGGACGTACGTGATTTATTTATTTTATTTTTTCTTTCACTCCTATGAAATTTAGAAACATTCACACCATGTGTGTCTTTTCCCCGCAGCTCTACAAGGATCAACGGAGGAGAAGTAGCGAAAATGTTTCCCATAAGTCTTCAGACAGTGATGTCAGCGACGTGTCAGCCATCTCTCGTACCAGCAGTGCCTCTCGCATCAGTAGCACCAGCTACATGTCCATCCAATCAGAGAGACCCAGAGGACGCTTCAGGTAAACACAGATACCGTCTCTTTAGGAGCAGGTCGGCATGCGGTCCCCACCATAACCCTTAAGTTGAAGATGATTTCAGTAGATTTTTGAGCAACTACTAAGGAAGTTGTGTCTCCAATCAGTCGGGCGATACGTGCGACGGGCCGCCACATGATGAAGAGCACCAGTGTGAGTGGTGAGATCTACGGCATGGAGCACGCTGACGGCAGCCAGTCGGACACGGCATTGGGGAGCCTGGGGAGCGGCATCAAGAAACGACGATCCAGCCTCAGCCAACGGGTCGTCGCCATCCTACCATCCAGGCGCAGCAGGAGTACCTCACAACTGAGCCAGACAGGTAAAGGAGGACGGTCCAAAAACCCAGCGACAGATCTGGTCTCAATCTATCCCCACTGGGGTACCTGACAAATGTCCTCAAAAGGACAAAGTGTTCCTACTCATTAGTTTTTTCCCAAAAATTTCCCCAGGAAAAACCTACAGGCACTCTTTCTGTGTGTTTATTTTGTTCTGATGTTATGGTTGTTTATTGTTGTTGTTGTTGTTGTTGTTGTTGTGTGTGTTGTTTCAGAAGCGGCGGGTAAGGCGGTGGACAGACAGAAAGGTAAAGCTATAGTAAGACAGAGAGCTAGAATAGGCAACAGGTAGAAGTAGTATGTCAATAACCACTTACTGTTTCTCAGAGAAAAACAGTTTCACTTTTTATACAAAACCTATTATTTTGCCCCCTACAGGGCATCTTTTTAGTTGCACAGGACCGACCTAGCAACTTTTGAGCTATTTAAACTCAAGTGAAAATAGTTGAGTTAGTAGTGAAGACTTAGTTTGTAGAAGCTGAAGATAATTGAACTTTTCGAGGCTTTTTATAACCCAGGCATTGATTAGAGATTAGAGAGATTAAAATGGTCCCCAGCACCTTCAGCCCTTCCTGAACTCTGGCACGCTTCCTCACTCCACCCTCTCATTCCTTTCTTTCCATTGTATCTAAAGGGACATGTTGTATTTTTAAGTGTTCTTGCAGGATATCTCAACATTGCCATCTTTGTGGCAATTGACAAACATCATGTGTTTAAAAAAAATAATCCAGTGCTTCGTACAAGAATCCTTAAAAAATGTCCCTCGAGGCTGAAAAAGTCTACTGGTTCCTGGTATGAAACAATTAACTCAAGATGGACTTGATTAAACCAGCAGGCTTTTACTCCTGGTTGCATTGCTTTCAAATGGCCTAAAATATATCCAAACATCTCAACACAAGCTGCATGTATTTCAAATATATACACAGTTTACAACACTAAATTGATTGGAGACAAAGTCACTGTAGGACCATCAGCATGCGATGGACTGTATGATAAGACGCCTGCAGTTACCAGGCTTTCAGAGCAGCTACCTTGTTTTTTTTAAACGATTCAAATTCCAATTGGCGTCTTTCTGAATGGGATTCGAGGAAAAACCTTTGGTGGGTATTTCATGAGATGCCTGATAACTGGTCGCATCCTTTCATCAGGTGTAACACATCAAACGCGACGCTCAACAAACTTTTCTGTGTCTGCCACAGAGACGTCAACAGGTAAAAAAGTGGGCAAGGGCGGAAGCAGCACTATTCAGAGGAGCGTGGAGACGGGAATGGCAGTGGAGTATCCGCGTGGAGGGTCAGCCATGAACAGACAGGCTAGCAGAGAGTCCACCGATGGGAGCATGAACAGGTACAGCTCTGAGGGGAAGTATGTGACCATCAAGATTCCATCAAATTTTACCCTTCGCCCCAAAGATACCGTAGTATCTTCGAAAGTGTCTTGGCTACTATATTCATATTTGCGTGTCTTTCGCAGTCTGATCTTCTCAGGAATGCGGTTGGGTGCCGATAGTCAATTTAGTGACTTCCTGGATGGCCTAGGCCCCGGTCAGTTGGTGGGTCGGCAAACACTGGCAACACCTGCCATGGGTAAATAACAGCTAGTTACTTGACGTAGCATCTTGTCATTATTTAAAGCGGTCTCTAACATTGGGGTGTCTTAACACAGGTGACGTTCAGATTGGTTTGATGGACAAGAAAGGCCAGCTGGAAGTGGAAGTGATCAGGGCACGAGGCCTTACCCCCAAACCAGGCTCCAAATCCCTCCCGGGTATCAATCTTTTTTTCCCTGGTCTTTGCTATGGCTTCAACTTTTACCAAATGTGATACCCTACTGACCTCTATATGTCTGTCCTTCCTGTCAGCTCCCTATGTAAAGGTGTACTTGCTAGATAACGGAACTTGTAAAGCCAAAAAGAAAACCAAGATTGCACGAAAGACTCTGGAGCCGCTCTACCAACAGCACCTACTCTTTGAGGAGAGTCCACAGGGCAAGGTGCTCCAGGTACGGTACTTCAACCGGTTCTTCACATGTACAAGTTTCTGAATTTGCTCAAAACAGACCAGTAAAGCCAAAAGACTGCCACTCTACTGCTAGACCACCAACAACACAACGTTGATTGTTTTTGAGCATCTGCTTTACTTTCCCCTTGCAGGTCATAGTATGGGGCGACTATGGACGTTTGGACCACAAATGTTTCATGGGTGTAGCACAGATCCTGCTTGAGGAACTGGACCTCTCAAGCACAGTGATCGGCTGGTACAAACTCTTTCCGCCGTCATCGTTGGTGGACCCTACATTAGCTCCACTCACGCGACTGGCATCTCAGACGTCATTGGACAGCTCAGGACCGCCGCCAGGCGTTCGGTCCTAGTGACCGGATGTCGGTCGCACACCCCCACTAACACCCTGTCCCGCCCTCCAATATTCCTTAAAATAACAAAAATAATGGACCACAGCTACTGGACCACAGAGGAGCCGAGGGCGAAATCCTATCACCAACTAAACCTCCGATCGTCGTGAGAACGGCAACAGAGAAGCCCTCGGCCAACCAGTGAAAAGCCAGACGGAGAGACAGGGAATGAAAAAGAAAGAGAGAGAGAGAGAGAAAGAGAGAGAGGGAGAGACAGAACTAGCCAATCAAAGCTTAGTCGGAGTCTGACAATCACGTCTCACACCTTCCCTCTTCCTCCTCCTTTTGCCTATTTTTGATTTCTAACGCTTTGCTTTCTGTGTTTTCCCTTCTGATCTACCAGGAGTAGATTTCTGTCACATTTTCACCGTTTCCTTCCCTTTTTAGTTCCTTTCTTTTGGTTATACTACTTTATATGTTGTGCTCAATCCCCATCGGAACTTACGTTCCGAGTCGTCCAAACCCAT
Source organism: Paraplagusia blochii (assembly GCA_016785265.1). Taxonomy (NCBI): domain Eukaryota; kingdom Metazoa; phylum Chordata; class Actinopteri; order Pleuronectiformes; family Cynoglossidae; genus Paraplagusia; species Paraplagusia blochii. Next base: position 76,462 of record JAFBJS010000956.1, read on the forward strand.
TCACGCCCAAGCCAATCAGTGAGCTGGAATATCACAGGGAGGAGGAGTCTAAGGCATGTAGGCGATAGCAAGCTTAAGGATGAGGGTGCATGGTAGAAGTTTGGCACAGTTTGGTAACCAGGAACCGGACACGAGCTGGCACTTGCATGTGCACATTCTCAGCCTGGTGAGATACGAACGGAAGCACAAGAAACGATTTGATGAGAAAGTTTGAGTTTCAGTCCGGACAGAAATGAAATGACAACAGAGGCCAAATTAAAAGAGTTTTGCTTTGGCGATTCCTTATTCCTTGATTGAACTTTTTTAGTTTCTTTGGTCTTGGTTTTGCTAGCGTTCAGATTGGTACTATAAAAAGGTGCAGACTCCTTCTGTGTACTCGTACCTTTGGGGCTTTCCAGGCCGATCGGGCCTTCTCCCAAACCAACCTTTCACCCAGTCCTCATTCCCAACGCCTTCCTAAACTTCCTATATCCTCAAGACTCCCCCCGTAGGAGGGAGTAGCATGATGACTCGGGGATGCCCTGCTCTCTTCCGTCCTCCCTCCAGCCCTAAGCTGCATGCATGTTTCTTTTTGTTCTGTTTTGTTCTGTTCGTTTTGGTTTTTGGGTTCCCTCTGTTCTCTCTATTTTTTATTTTTGTACAAAAAAAAAATCAAAAATCAAAAGACGAGACAAAATTTAACGAACGATTCTCAAAAAACAAAAACAGAGAAAAAAAAAAAGACTAGACTATGTGTGTTAGTTCCACATACTTTTTAGGCCAGCTTGTATGTTGCATGTTCTTGTACAGTTTGCTCGTACTGAATATGAATACAAAACCAAGAAAAGCCAAGCCATCCCCGCCCCCCGAACAGGAGCGGACCACTGAGGGTGGGGGAGGCATCTCCACCCAGGCCACGCCTACCACTCTGGGTCTAAATATCCATATTAGGAAGTCTCCAGAAAAAAAAAGAAGAAAATAGAAGGTTATTTTGGTTCTGTTTTAGTTTCAAACCCTTGGAACAACAGTACTGTTCTGTAGTACTGTGCATACTCCAGCCCCTCGGTGTGTCCGAGGATGTAGGCGTCTAAAACCTGTAGTTCACAGCAGTCGGGGCTAGGGGGCGAGATAGAGAATGTGTGTATAACAGCTAAATGTATATGAAGTATCATTATGAGTTTGACAGAAATGATAAAGATATAGATATATGAATATTTAAAACAAAAGAGTGTATTTGACTGTGCACCAGTCACCCACACAAACACACACGCACACGTGCGCACTCACAGACATGCGATACCTTGTACATACAAAAATCTGAATCAGGAGTCGAGGCTTGAGTTGAACAAAGAACAATTAAAAAAAAGAACAAAAAAAAAAAATATGCGCTGACACAGAAAACATTCCTGGTCTTGTTGAGGGGAGTTGGCGCCCTGTTGATGTGCTGGAGCTGCTGAGCGGAATCTAGCCACAAGGGGCGCTAAAAGGCCTTTATTTTTTATTTCTCCTCACCAAGTTATTTTTCCTTAGAAAATTCTGCAGATCAAATTAGAACAAAGTTTCATTTTTTCTTCTCTTTAAACCACCTTTCTCCCCTCATTTATTGCTATCGGTTTGGACTGGACTCGTAAAACATTTTGCGGACGCTTCTGTTGAAACCCTTGGCGGTGTGGCCGACTGCCTTTTCCTTTGTCAGTATTACTCCAGGGATACTGATTGTTTACAGCCCATGGCTCCCCCACTCACAAACCACACGATTCTAGCCGAAAGACAAAGTATTCACTGCAACAGTTCTTGTTTGTATAACAGATGTGGCTCTACTGATGTGTATGTTTTATATTCAAGAGTTCATTTTTATTATTTACAAATAAAAAGACCGTGTGGAAGAAGATCATGGCTCTTTCAAAACGCCTTGTCTCCATTTCTTGACACGTGACAGAAACTGATTGTTTTTGTTGTTTTACAAAGTTGCCACGAACAGGAAACTGTTGTAAAAAAACCTAGAGCGTTTGGAATGCTAAACCTGTCAAGTCCAGGTGTTCACGACATGTTTCTCTTTCGTATCTTTATTTGTCACTGTATAAAACGTGCAATCACACAATGCAGACACCAGGTGGCGATATCTGGTACATTCATTATTGCACTGAAGTTTTTCTGATATCTGATATTGTCCATTTCCGATACCGATATTAACCGATACCAAGAGAGATCGGCTGGTTATCCAGGACGATGAACTCTTGACTGTTCTTTAACGTCTTTAACTTTGACCCTTTGAGAGACAGCTAAAGTGGTAAAATCTTGCCCCCAGTGTCAAGCTCCTCCCTCTTGTTGTTCCCTCAGGTGCAGTTTGATGCTACAATTTTTCACACGCCGGTCAAAGAGTCAAAATCCCATCAAGGTGTCCAGCGTATTTGCAGCATCAGATTTTAACATTGGTGGAAAAAGCGATACCGATACGCTCCAATATTCAGAATTTTGCTAATATCGTATCCCTAGCTTCAATGGTTTGCTAACATCAGCCAACGGACAAAATGAATGCAGAACAGAACTTGTAGTAAATAAGGTTAAGTTGAACAACGAGAATTTTGTCAAAAAAAACCTCTCAAATGAAACACATAAAAAAAAAACACCAGAAAGTCACACACGGTGACAGAGGACAGAGACAAAAACCTCCGTCGGCCAGAACTTCAACCAAATCCTGGAAACTGAGACACAGGTGGGTGGAGATTTTATACTGAGCTGATGAGAAACAGGTGAAGCTAATGATCAGGTGATCAACCTCAAGGTGTGGGCTCACAGATGAAAATGTTTGGAATATAAAATAATGTTCATAATAATAAAAAACAAAAAGGAAAATAAAGAAATTGGAGAATCAACTGTGTTTACTAAAATAAATTCAAGTTTCTTATGATGAAAAATGATAAAGTCCAAACATTTGGATATATTTTTGATATTAACCTTGACAATTTTCATAGAAAGACATTTTTAAAACATTGAATATATTTCTAAACAATAAACCGAATCCATATTCACTTTCTGATCCTGTCCTCAGACACAAATACATGTGCATTAATACTATGTTTATCCAAAAATATCAGTCAGCGGATTTTATCGATGTGATATCGGCATCGTTAGGTTAAAAGTGACAAGATTGTTATGGGTTTTTCCTCTAATAATAAAAATCTGTTAACACCTTGGGCGCTTGGGTTTTGTCACATTTGCTGTAATTTCATGAAGGATCCTGAGATATTTCCCTCAGTTCTCAGTGCAAACAGCTGCAGATATCAGGACTGATTTATATCGAGATCGAAAATAAGGTTTTTGACAATATTGGTTAAAATCTTAATATTAGAAACTAATTAATACTAATATTTAACCATGAGGATTTGGGACTGAGACCAACCAACCCTCCCTCAAAAACTGTGAACTTCCCAGGGACCACGGACCACCTGTTGGAGACTCGGCAGAGAACCGAGTCTCATGTTAAAATTCTTCAATTTCTACGATCTCCAGCATAAAATCTCAGTTTCTGATCCCCGACTATCTTCTACACTGACTACATTTTATCACTAGAGGGCGCCAGAGTCCGTGTTAACGGGATCCGAGCCCACCTCGATTCGGACCTTCAATCTGGAGAAGTGTGAAATGAAGGAGCGTCATTGAACTTTTATCTCTTCTTAGAGTTAAAAGAAAGGAGCAGTTTGTCCAACAATGTGTCGACGTTTAAAGTATAAGACATGACGTCATCACTGTCCCTCTAAGACACGCTGCTAATTCCTCCAGACGTCATTCAGTTGACGCGCAGATATTTCGGGCTCAAATGGAAAACGCTGCCATCTTTTCATGATTATTATTAATTGAAAAATAATTAAACTGTTCTGGCGGCAGATGGCGTATTTACCGCGGCGTCTTTATTTCTTTTAATGTAGCCATAAACTTGTGCAGATGTTAAATGGCCTGATAGTCAAACACAGTCTTTCTCTCTACTGTCTTTGTTTTCACTCATATTATATTACACGACAAACTATATTGTGAGAAAATTAATTGATTTTGTTGCGTTGATTCTGATTAACTCACACATGAGACGTGAAAGATAAAAAAATGGAATTCAGAACTTTTATTTTCCATCATAGAGTCTTCATTTATTATTACTTTTTTAACCATCTGGCGTGAAGGCATCACCAGAGCATCAGCTGTGACAACAATCTCCTGTCAGGGTCTTGAGCGCCACCTCTGGCCTCCCAGTGCACATCACAGTAGTGTTTATTCACTTTAAGTACATGTTACACACCATCACATTCCATTTCCTCTGTATTTAGTCACTGTTTTACATTTTTTTTGTGTGTTTTCACACACACTTGTCCCAGTACAGCCTTCCTCGCTCCAGTATTGATCCATACAGAGATATAAACTGATCTCAGACCAGAAAGATCTCAGGAGCATCGTTCTTCTCTCCATTGTTTGTCTTCATCACCAGTCGTGTATTCACCTGTGTCACAGGGTGGATGGACGTTCTTATCCTGCTGCTAACGCACCACCTCATGGTGGCGCTCTAACACCTACACTTTGGACATTTTTCTTTCAGCTTGACTGGTCTCCATGCTGATGTGTTCCTGGACCAGTGACTGTGAGGAGACACTGGTCCAACATGGAAAATCAGACTGAGATTAGTCTGATTTTAATTTGAACAGATTGACTCTGTGTTTGTCAAAAATCTGCAAGAAATAATAAAAAAACATTGTCGTTTTCTGGATGTCAGATTCTTCATTTTGACCCAAAGTTTCTTCTTCTTCTTGTGAAGAAGAGTTAATGTCAAAATCTTCTTCCTCCTCCTCTTCTGTCTGCTCCTCTCAGGTGTCAGATCTGCCTCCGTGACTACAACCATGACTGGAATTTAGAGATGATGGAGCTGTCACACTTTGGTCAAGTTTTGAGACCAACTCTTTTCTCTTCCTTGAAGAGCTTCATCCAACCATCAACCCACCCATCCATCCCTTCATCCACCTTCCATCTATCCATCCACTGTGGACCATCAACTTCTTTTTTCTCTCTCCACCCATTGTTACACAAATCATCTTCAGCCAAATCAACCCACCATTACCCAACATCTCAACCATTTCTTCTGCAAGAGAAACAGTGGAGATATTGAGACCATCATCTTGTCCTCCTCCTCCTCCTCTTCCTCCAACTTCTTCAACATCTTCCTGCCTCCAAACCCTTAACCTCACTCTTAGTTCCGTCTTTCCAAACCCTTATCCACGTCCTGGATTTTTCTTCAACACAGGATCTTCAGCTGGTAGTTCCAAATGTTTTTACCCAGCATGCATCCTGATTTTGTACATATGTTTTGTATGGTTTCTTGTCTGTCTGCTCACGTCAATCCGACGTATAATAAATAACAAAAATAATAAAACTAACAACTAATCATGACCATAAAGTCGTCCATGACGTCAGTGCGTTACTCTCTGGTCCTTCTTTTTTATGATATATATGTTTTTATTTCTGTGTCTAATAATTCATGTAAGAAAAAAACATTATAGACAAAACCAAAGTATAAATTTCAGATTATGACACATTAAATAAATACATCACTCATCTCCAGTCCTTACACACAGGTGTGTTTGACTGATCGCAGTATTTTTCTTAAATTCTGATCACATTATAACAGGTATAAACCAGGATATTTTTTTCTTTAACTGGTTTTTGGTGTGTGTTTTCACCGACTTGGGAAAAATGGCATCAACGTGATTTCTTTTAACCCTCATCTTTTCCCAGAACAAATAATTTTCTGCAGAAAAACCCGTCGTGTCCGCGACTCGACCAAGTTTCCGCCACCGAGGTCCCCGCACTGAGCGAAAACACACCAAGAACACACACCAGGAGGAAGGAGGTGGAGAGTGTGTGTGTGTGTGCGTGTGTGTGTGTGATAATTTGTTCTATAGCCGTGTAATCCCGCCTGATTTCATCTAATACCTCCGCTCTGGCGCAGCGGCGTGTGCGCACATTCCCCGATGTGATAATAACCACGTTGTAAAATCCTGGAGCTCCAGTTTTACTAAAGCAGGGATGGGGCCAGAGCACAGGTGTGTGTGTGAGCGTGTGTGTGAGTGTGTGTGTGCACGCTAAAGACGCCGCCAGAGCCATATATTTAAGCAGAAAAAGGTGCAGAAACCAGAGTGAACGTGGATTTGGGAATAATTCCCATCGGAAATAAAAAAGAGCTGGAAACAGTGAAAGGATGGAAATCACATATTTTTCCTTTAATATTGTTTTTGATTAAAAGTCCGCGTTGAAAATGTATGATTTTGATGTGTGTTTTGGTGAATCAGAAAAGAAAATGAATAAAAAAGTTAAAAAATAAACAAAAAACAACACGATAATATGACATTTAGCCAAATATAATCAATAATACACCTGATAATTATGGACATTGAACATAATATTAATGCAGAATTTCACTCTTGCATTTTTGAACATTTGCAGACAATTTCAGCAGCGCGGATCTCACATAAATCCGTGGAAATGTCTGCAGTCAGGGCGGGATGCAGCGGCGGCGGCGGCGGCAGCAGCGTGAATGTCAGGCCACAGCTCCTTTTTCAAAACTCTGACAGTGTGAAAACCGCCGGTAGTTGACGCTGTGCGCCTTTGTCGCCCGGGTGGGAATTAAGAACAGAGAGAGTGAGACAGGCAGGAAGACACAGACAGAGACAGAGACAGAGAGAGAGACAGGGCTCATTCTTGTCCGAATGTCCCTCCATCTCTGCAGGGTCTCATCTTCAACTTTCTACCGTTTACATCTGAATTCTGCTTCAATAAGTTGAGAATTTAAGAAAGAGAAGGAGGGAAAAAAAAAATAAAGTTTCTAAGTTGAAGAATGCTGACGTGCATTATGCATTACGTCCTCACAACTATACAGAGACACGCATGTGGGTGTGGGTGTGTGCTTGGATTTCAGGGGGTCTGATTTATCTCCGGAGCCCCCGGTCATTTCCATATATTGAAATGCGCCGCCAGTCACTCAATTTCCCCGGAGCTGTCGTGCGTGGCGTGCACGGAAAAAAGGCGCGCATGCATGCATGCATGCGTGTGACCGCCGTCAGTAAGTGATGCCCTGAAGTGCACACTGTCCCTCTTCAATTTCTCTTCCATACAAAGCCCAAATTTCCCCGCTCCCTCTTGCATAATGAAGGCTTTTTGGGAAAATCTGCTGCTGCACGAGGAAAAATGCTGAATATTTTAGAAACAAAAGTTGAAGAGACGACTTTAGGTGCGAGACCCGCGAGGGGCGCGGCCCCGCCAGTGGCTGATATGCACGATAACAGCGGTCAGGTTGCGTTATCGGTCCGATATTAGAGTAATTATATAACATTGATGAGGTCGTTGTGGGTTCTCTGACGTGATGTCCTGGTGACATGAAGATGGACCGACGATCTGGAGACTTTTAGCTCAGTTTTGGGGACAGAAAACTGCAGATGTCGGTATTAAAATTAATATTCAGCAAAAAGTTAATATCAGATATAATTAATACTAATAACAATAATAAACACATCCAACTCTGTGACATCATTTAGGGACACATTCAACCCGAGCCTCAGTGATGAGGTCCTGTCCCTTCAGGACCAGATTCTGGTCCACCTCGGGACCACCAAGTCCAAACCCTCCATAAGAACCAAACAGGTAAAAAAAGGAGAAACATCTCTATTTCCTCTGCTCTCCCTTCTCTCTCTCCCTCCTATACCTCCCCCACCTCCATCCACGCAGGCACACACACACACACTCTCTCTCACACACGCACACACCCCTCCTCAGCATTAAACATGCAGCCTGACTGATTTATGATGGAACCAGCGACTCTCTGCCATTTACATACCCAGATTCCCCTGCGCGTTCCCCGAGTCCGAGTACAGCTCTACGGGCTTTGATCAATGTCCTGCCTTGACTTATGTGTGTGTGTGTGATGAGGAGAGCGGGGTGTAAAGTCGTAGAAAGGATGAGGAGGAGGAGGAGGAGGAGGAAGAGGAGGAGGAGGTGGCAGAAAGGAGGAGAAAGGAGGAAGAGAAAAACATGCTTTGTTGTTGGCAGATGGAGCAGAGTGTAGGGAGAGGTCGAGGTCACTGCCCTCGGATGTGTGTGTATATGTGTATGTGTGTGTGTGTGTGTGTGTGGGCCCCCCTCAGATGTGGGCACCAGCCCCTGGTGCAGGGGCACCATGAGGCCCTCCTCTTATCATCTTCCTCCCCTCACACTGAGGAACGATTCACTCCGAATGAAACCAAACTCGTGGCCGCACCAGCCGCGTGCACGGCTACGAGCACGCGTGCAGGACGTCAAGTCTGATGTTTTGTTTTTGTTTTTTTAGGAAACAAAAGTCATTTGGAGATAAATGTGACAGACCCGAGGTCCGTGGTCCGGGGTCTGTGATCAGGTCTGTGTCCACGACAGAAGAACGACAACAAAATAAAATCCATTTTCTGCGGCTCCGCACTGGTTTGGCCGCAGAGCGAAGGCGCAGACACCGATCAAACACCGACAGACCACCGGTGTCTGCGCGTAAAGCGATTAAACCGATTAGATGTTTGATACCAATCGATGCCACGAGCAGCTCTGCATCCTGACAACTGGCAGGATTAGGAGTAATTGTCAAATCAGGAAAATATATAAACCCTGAGATATGATATTGTTATTTATTTATTATTTTATACTAAAGAAAATTAACAAATACAAATAATCCTGCTGAAAATTCTGTAAAAATTATTTCATAAAAATCTGGATTCACATTCTGTCAACGTGTGAACGCAGATCCACTTCATCCAAATGATCAGAACTCGTGCGTAAAATCAATCTTTGGGAATCGAACAAATTTGGCCCCAGGTCTAAAACACCGTCCGCACAAAAAACACAAAAAACCCTAACATATTACAGTCTTTAATGGGTATTTAACTACATTTATGTAGATTTTTAACTTTTTATTTTTTATCTCAGCCGTGAACGTGAACGCACCGCCGTGGTCTCAGACCGGATCGGGTTCCAGGGATGCGCTGAGCGCCTGTTGCCACTGAGGGCAAAGACACGGAGCACATCCGGGCAAAGAGGGAAAAGTTGGACATCGGTCCTACAACCACAGCAGTCCTGTTCATATCGACGATCTCTGTTCAATTACTGCGTAAAACATGGATATTTTAACTCAATATTCGGGACTAAATAATCGTAATAATCCACATCCTTCATTTATACCTTAATAGCTTCTTATATATTAAAAATTAGACGTATTTTTGTTGGAAAATACGCACATTTTAAAATTAAATTTAAAATTATACAAGAAAATCAAAGTGTAAAAAGGTTAAATCCAAAATAAGAGTCGGAAATTAATAAAAATTCGAAATCAGCGGTTGTTTTTAAGTGTTTTAAATATCGCAAAAGATAAAAAAAACCCAATAAGAAGAAATAATGTCAGGATTAAATGTTGATTCACACCGTCATCGCGGCTGAATTATGGCCTCTTGATTCCGGTCATTAAATTAGACTAATATTATTAGTATTGTTAAATTAAATCTCCTCTCAGAGCTTTTCAACCCGCAGCCTTTTTATGCGCGCTCGGGGCCCCACCGCGGGACAATCAGCGTCGTGCACGCGCCTCCGCGCACCTCGGAAGCGCACTCAGCGGTCCGTCTAATAATCAGCCACAGCAGCGAGTTGCAACCTGCACAAATATTTCACTCACTGGTCATGCATTTTTTCCTCCTTTGACGTTGAACCTCCTCCTCCTCCTCCTCCTCCTTCTCCTTCTCCACTCCTCTGTCTCTCTCCCTCTCTCGCACTCCTTCTCTTTCTCTCCGTCTCTCTCCCACTCCGTCCACTCCCCCTCCTCCTTTTATTCCTCTTTTCTCTTGTCTAGCCTCCCCTCCAACACCCTCACCCCTCTCCACCCCCTCGGTATTAAGTGCGCGTCCTCTTCGGTCAGTGTGAGTAGCTGCAGGTCTCCCCGTGGCGCAACCAGAGTCGCCGCCGCTGCCGCTGCTGCGACTCCCGCCGCTCCTGCGGCCGCCGCTGTCGCTCCTTCTCCGGGGTGACTACTCACTCAGGAGCCGCTTCTTCTCCGTCTTTTCCCCCATCAACTCCACTTCCACCGCCGCCGCCGCCGCCGATGCCGCTGCAGGTGCCGTTCGGACGAATCCTCTCGTCCTCGTCCTCCGCACCGGCAGCTCCCGGTGTCCGTCTCCTCCTTTCGCGTCTCTCCTCCACTCTTTCATCTTTATTTTTCTCCTCTCATTTTTGCTCCGCTTCTCCTCACCACACGCGTCTCCTCTGTCGCGTCACGGCTGCTGCGCTTCGGCGTTTTAAGCCCCGCGTCTTATATTACCAAACCCCCTTTATTACAAGAGTATTTACAATCTCTCTCTCTTCTCCCCCTCCTTCTTCCTCCTCCTTCTTCTCCTTCTCCTTCTTCTCCTCCTCTCCACCCTCCTCCATCATCACCACACACACGCACACACACTCACCGCCCTCCCTTCTATCTTGTACTTGTACTGTATATACACGCCCGTGCGCGTCTATATATGAAGCCTGAACCTGAGGCACATCTGAAACTTATTACATGGGGAGGTGTGGAAGGAGGAGGTGGGGGAGAGGAGGAGAGGAGGAGAGCCGGGGAGGGGGTGCGCACTGACTCCCACGGTCTGCGCGTTCGGATTCCACGCAGCAGACAGATACAAACCGAGGCGGGTGGAAAGGGGAGGTGGGGAGGAGGTGCAGCGGAGACGGGGGCTCTGAACCCAAACCTCAACTGCGCCCGTCGCTCCCTCCTCCCGCTGCCTTACGCACAGACAGTCGGTCTTCACCAACCTCCAACGCGGACATTGGGACAAAAAATAAAGATAAATGACAGACACTGAGACATTTCTTTGGACATGAATTAAAAATACAACACGACTCCTGGAAGGTTGGAACGAATCTTCATTTCTGACCAGAAAAAGCAAATGTTTCCAAACAGAAAGTCTGACAGAACCACCGCGGTTCTGCTGTGAAGTCCAGTCAAATAAACACATGTAAACACTGGGTCCTGTCGAACCATCAGAACCAATAACACTGTGTCAATACTACAGTGTTTTATATCGTTGAATATCATCCTCTCTCTCTCTCTCTGAGTGTTTTACTACTATGATTATGAGTATGATGAGGCGCGTCCATGTGCGCGTGCACGCCGCGCTTCTTTACAGCCTGCGCCCACAACTGTACTGTACTGTACTGTACTGTACCCGTGTCTGTTTCTGTTCAACCTGTCCGCCGCAGCGGGTTCACACCAGCACTTTCCACTCTCTAACACCACGCGTGTCAACCCCGCACGCACGCACACGCGCGGCCCGCTGAGGGCGCTGTAGGGAAGCGAGTGCACGCGGCTGAGGGGACACTAAGTGACTCCGTCCAGGTGAGTTTTACGCACGGGTTCTGTGCGCTTTTTGGAGAGGAGGGCGTGTGTGGGGGGAGGTGGGGGGAGTCGACGCTTCCCGATCTGGATGGACGCACTGGGGCGCGTGCACGCGCTCACTTCTCCATGTATATGCAGCAGGATCATATCCGCCCCCCTCCCTCCACTGAGCTCCCGTCCGCGGCTTCCCTTGCCCTGATATGCGTCCACCTCTCTCTCCCCCCTCTCCCTCTCTCTCTCCCTTCTCTGCATATTGCTTTTATTATCTCTCTCACTCTCTCTCTCTCTCTCTCTCTCTCGCGAACACACACACACACACACACTCCTCCCTCCTCCAAATGCCTCTTGTCCGGCCCCCCTGATCTCTGTGTCCATTGGCTTCTTCCACCGTGTCTCTTCCTCCTGTCCAGCCCCCCTCACTCCCTCTCTCTCTGCCTAATGACCGCGTCCCGTCCCCCGTCCCTGGTTCCTCCTCCCACTCCCACTCCCACTCGGGTGCCTCGGTCCTGCCCATGTTTTTGTATGTCGGGTGTCCGTCCATCCGCCTGACGTTCAAGTTCGCCCGGAACGTCACGTCCGTGCACTTGAACTTGCACGGGGGCTCGGAGGGGGGGACGAGGAGGAGGAGGAGGAGGAGGAGGCGAAGAAGGAGGAGGGGAAGGAGAGAGGAGGGGGTGTAGGGCAGGGGAGGAGGGGGGCTTTTGCCATTTTTTCCATCTCTCTCTGCCCCTCTTGCTCTCTCTCTCTCTCCATCCACCTCTTTCGCTCTCTCTCTTTTTTCTCAGCAGCTCTCCTTTCTCAAAAAAGCCATGACGGCGATCCCGCGATCCATCTTCGCCTCCGCGCCATCTTTGTATTATTTCTAATTTATTTTTATTTGTATATGTGCATTTTTTAATTATTTCTGCCCCCAGCGTGCGCGCGCCTGTGGCTCTTTTGTGGATGTCAAAGGCGTTGGATGAAGACATTTGTTTTTGCCCCCACCGGAGTCTCCTCCTCTCTAACCCCGGCTCTCCCCGATGTGATCCGCGCTGAACGCCGCTGCCGCTGCCGCCGCCGCTGCCGCCGCTGCTGCTGCCGCTGCCAGCCACCATGTCTCGCCGCAAGCAAGGCAAACCCCAGCACTTGAGCAAACGGGAATTTTCGCGTAAGTAGACTTAAAGATATGGAGGAGGAAAAAGTCAAACATTAGAGTGAAATGAGGAGTCTGTCAGGGAGAAGGAGGAGAGAAGGAGGTGAAGGCAGCAGCGTGGACACCGGACGCATCACCGCTCGGACCCGCGGTCAACTGGACTTAACACCGCGAGGAGAGAGTGCGGCACTCTGTGCACACTCGTGCGTAAAAGCCGCCCGGACATCGGACCTCGGACTTCTGGCTCTTCCTCCTTCACCTCCTTCTCCTCCTTCACTCTCCTTTGCTCACAACAAGACAGGGGGGAAAGTTTGTTGCATGTCCGTGCATGCACCGTCACTGAGCCAGAGTGTAGCCACCCTCACCTCCGCAGGTTGGACACCGCTCCGCTCCCGCAGCCCGGTCCCCTCTCCTAACCCGGTCAGTGGAGACGCGCAAGAGCGCGTTGTCCTTCTGTCCGCGGAGAAGAACCATCTCCTCCACCTCCTCAGACCTCCACCAACCTCCACGATCCGCTTTCCCTCCCCGACCAGACCTCCTCTGTCAGAATAGTTCAGCTTCCACCTTCTACCTTTTTCCTAGTTTTGGGATATTTTCAGGAGAGACAGTCAGAGGTTGAAGTCTGGACAGAGTCTCGTGTCCAAAGTGTTTACAGCTGCTCCTCGGTGTGTGGCAGCAGATCGATCTTTGGGTTGACGCACAAAAAAAGTGCAAATCTCGTCACTGCTTTGCGCGTAAAAGTCAATTTCCTGTTTTATGGTTGACTTTTCTTTAATTGCCGATTCTTCCCCTGAGCCGAAAGTCCGACAGACAGAAGAGATAAGAGTGTGAGGAGGAGCTGCGAGTCAAAGTGCAGGGAAACAGCAACAGGACGGAAACCCAGCATCTAAACCTGGGCTTCACTTCAACAACTCAGCCCCGAGTGTTGGAAAAACTTTAAGATAAAATAGATACATTTATATATTTATACTTTTTCACTGTGTTCTTGTTGACAGACGTCAGCGGTGGTCAGTCAGGGGAGGGAAAAGGAGAGACAGGATTTTAACCTCGGTCGTTTTTAACGCGTTAAACCATCAACAACTGACTGTTTATTTCTCTCTTCCTCCTCCATCCTCCTGGAGTGGATCATGTCTGAGGAAACTCTCTGTTTTAACACACACTCTAACCGTGGGGGCCGTAGTCGCGGTTCTGGCTCCGGGTCCCGGTCTGGGTCCGGGTCAGGGTCCAGATGTGGACGTGTGTGTTGGACTTGGACCGTTTTTTTGTCTTGTTTCTTTACTGTTGACTGAGGAGGAGGGAGTCTGAAGGTATGAGTTGGTCGATGTCAGTGTGTGTGTGTGTGTGTGTGTGTGTGTGTGTGTGTGTGGCAGCGGCTTGGTGACAGCTCAGTCACCATGACCGTGTGCCGTCGCTAGGAGGCAGAGCGCGATCAGTAAAAAATATAAAGGGGAGAATCCAGCGCTGAACTTGAACCCGATTAGTTTCACTGCACCCCCCCCCCCTCCCCCCCGCGCCCCCCCCCCCCGCCCCCTCCACCGCTTCTCCACCTCCTCCTCCCTCCTCCTATATCTCCTCTACGCGGCGGGGGCTACTATTTGGATGATCTCTTTAGAATGAGAAGGAGGGGGTACACACCAGGAGGGAGGAGGAAGGAGCAGGAGGAGAAGGAAGGAGGCATCCCATCACCTCGTTTTTTAAATAATTCTCCATCACCTCGTCCCCCTTTATTTCCTTTTTGTTCTGTTTCTCCACCTTTTCCAAACATCCATGCAGCGGCCGTGGTGTGGTGTCCATGCAGACACTCTGTTCTGTCCTCCCTCCACAGCCAACACTCAGCTTCTGAATATTTCTGATTTTATTTCCTTCCTTGACAAACGTTAACATTAAAAAAAAATATTACTTTTTTCCCCCAAATTTAGTATTTTTTCCCCACATCATTTCCTCCTCCGTCTCTCTGCTCCTCAGGCTGATGTGAAAGATTTCTGCAGCATTTTAGAATAAAAGTGTTCTGCTCCTCGTTCTCCTCCTCCACCTCCTCCTCCTGCAGGGACTGAATTACATTTAGAATAATTGATATATTTTATCACCTGAAATATGTGTGTGTTTGGAGATTGAAAATGAAGTCGAGAGTCAAGTTTAGTTTTTTTTTTTGCATGTCTCTATTTTGCGTCCGGTATTTAATATTAATTATCATTAACTGAAATATTTTAATGTCTATTATTTAAAAATGTTGCACAAATATTCCACTGTGTGTTATACACACGGACATCCCTGGTTCTCTATTTACTGATTTATGACTTTTTTGAAATTTTACAGAAAAAGTTATTTTTTAATTTTTTTTTTTTATTTTTATTTTACACCTTGACAAAAATGGTTGTAAAACCGATGATGTCAATTTATTGATGAGAAGAAACTTCCGGGGATTTTTACCATCTGGTTCTGTCTTCAGTTCGATGCTGTGTTGGTGTGTGTGTGAGTGTGTGTGAGTGTGTGTGTTGGGGTCTGCAGTGACAGTCACGGTGGAGTCGGTGCAGCCCAGGAATTTATCGTGTCAACTCCACGTCCCAGTTTGTGCACAGATGTGGCGCAGAATCCGCCTCGTTCCAACCGATCTTTCCTTCAGGGGAAACGTCGTCCAAATTCAGACCCCCACACCTCTGCTCCCCTCTCCCCTCCTCCCCTCCTCTCCTCCCCTGTCCTGTCTTCTCCATTTGTCAAACATGCGGCGCCACCCCTCCCCTTATCCCTTCCTTATCAGACAAAATCTGTTCCAATCACCCAGACGGTGAAAATTAAAATCTATTTTTTGATTCTCAGCGGTCTTAAGTTCATTAATGACGTGAAATTGGCTGCTGAGTAAAGAAGGTCAACCTGCACCGTCACAGGCGGGCGGCTCAGACGTCTTCACCTTGGACTGCAGAGACCCTGGTTTCTACAGAGGAGATGATGTTCTCAGCAGAGTTCCACTCCTCTAATTCAGACGGCCTCTCTGTTCACACTCATCTCCCTCCACTGAGTCTGACAAAAGGCTCCTTAAAAAAGTAGCCAGGAGTTAATCCGGCCTCGGAGGGGAGGGGGAGGGAGGTAGAGAGGGAGTGGGGCTGGGGGTGAGGCGAATTTTGAGGAGTTTGACGGAGCAGAGAGCGAAGAGGAGAGGAGACTGTCCCCTCTCTCCTTCCACATGTGTTGGACATGTTGGTGACAGTTGTGTCTTTGGCTGATTACAGGATCAAACCCTGTACAAACAAGGTCAGGGAAGTCGAACTCATCCGTGTATTTATAGTTTGTTTTCCAACGAATGCCGTGTCGCCGTCCTCCCCCCACGCTCACCCTGTCATTGGCTTCGGAAAATTGTCGTCTTTGAGGAATCTGATTTGAGCTCAGGATATGATTTCCTCACTGTTTTTATTCCCTGGACGTTTGATGCCGATAGGCCCCAGTTGTAATCACCCTCTCCTCCCCCCACCTCCCCTCTCCTCCCCTCTCCTCCCCAGCACTACACTTGTTTCAGTCATTACAAGGCCTGTTTTCTCAGGCAGGGTTTTGTTTGTGAGGCAGCGAGAGATGAGAAGTTTGCATGGACTCTTCCTTGTAATTGTTACCCTGGAATCCTTGTTTCAATGGGTTGAAGTTACAGGAGAGAAAGAGAAAAGTGTAAACATGTGGTTGTTGTTGTTTTTCTTCTTCTGAGTGTCAGCTTCTCATTACGTCTCCCTCTCTTTTCTTCTCCCCCGTCCTCCTCTCCCTCCTCCTGGCCTGCAGCCGAGCCCCTCTCCGCGGTCGTTATCTCCTCAGAGGACCTGTCAGAACGCTGCTCGGAGAATTCAGAAAGAAGTGGTAGCATCAACGGGCACCGCCCTGGCTCCACCGGGGTCCGGCTGGCCCGGCCGGGTCACGACGCCGCCCTCCACCCGTCCCTGGAGCAGGATCTGCTGACCTGCGGCCAATGCCAGGCCACGTTTCCCCTGGCGGACATCCTGCTCTTCATCGAGCACAAGAGGAAAC